>JAVSBS010002768.1:0-23006 GCA_033124195.1 Coracias cyanogaster | reverse complement strand
TCCCTCAGCTGCTCCTCACCACACTCCTGCTCTAGACCCTTCCCCAGCTCCGTTGCCCTTCTCTGGACACGCTCCAGTGATACTGAAGCGATAAGGAGAGCTAAAGCCCTGTCTTCTCTAGTCATGAAACCAGTGTTGGGTATTTACATTCTGTATTTTTTGTTGATTTCTATGATCTGTGTTTGTCGCAGATGCAGCGTGTGTTCCCGTCTCGGATGTCGTGTCTGTTTCTGCAGAAGAATCTGGGTCCATCCTCGCAGAAGACACCAAAGCTCCTCAAGCTCTGGATGCTGGGTTCGTACCTGCAGCAGGAGCCAACCCTTTTGGGGCGATGGATGTTGGGTTTGCTCCCGCACCAGAAGCCAAGCCTCCTACAGCTGCCAGTGCTGCACCCACCCCAATGGCAGATACTGGCTTCACCTCAGCAGCAGACGCTACCTCCTATTATGCTACAGATTTGGAGTTTGCCCCAGCAGAAGATGTAGGATTTGCCCCAGCAGCAGATGTGGGATCCCACCATGCCATGGATTTGGCCTTTGCCCCAGCAGCAGATATGGGATCCCACCATGACATGGATTTGGCGTTCGCCCCAGCACCAGATGTGGAATCCCACCATACCATGGATTTGGCATTTGCTCCAGCACCAGATGTGGGATCTCACCATGCTGTGGATTCAGGGTTTGCCCCAGCAGCAGATACCAAATCTCACCGTGCCGTGGATTTGGAGTTTGCACCATCAGCCGATGCAGAGTTTGCCCCTGCTGCCGAAGTCAACCATCATCATGCGGTGGATTCTGGGTTTGCTCCTGTAGCAGAAGCCAAGCCTCTTCCTGCCGTGGATTCTGAGTTTGCCTCTGCAGAAGACAAGTCTGTCCCTGCAGCTGCCACCAAGGTTGCTGCTTCTGAAAAGCTGATAACATCCGAGTCTTCTCTAGAGCAAGACAAGTCACCCCTCGACAAGCCTCCTGCAGGTGAGTGTCTGTCTGAAAACCCTTGGCTCTCAGGAGGGGAGAGCCGGTGGGAAGTGAGCAGATTTCCACTGTTTGGAAAGGGAGGAAAACCTTTCATTTCTTGTGCAAGATAAGAATTAGGTGAGGAATTGGTTTATATCTTGCTTAATCTGATCTAAATTAAAGAGAGTCTGAATTTTTATCCTTCACATTCTGTTTGCAGAAGCAACTGCAAATGCAGAACAAGAATCCAAAGGCCCAGAAGCTTGTGCTGACCTGTTTGAGAAAGCTAAAGACAGCAAACCACCTCCTGGCCACCACGAAGAGCATCTTCCAGAGCAGACCAACCACCTTTCAGAAGCAGCAGGTGAGAAATGCAAACCACGGTACAAAACTGGAGCCAGCACTTGGCTGGCAGCTCATTCAGTCCCTCCGGCTGAAGTTCCTTCTCACGGACACTGTCCTCCTGTCCTGATCAAGGACAACGCAACAAAGGTTTTGGTTCAAGAGGGTTATTCGTGTGTGCTAATGTGGGGACTGTTAATAAATTGTAGAATCCTAGAATGGGTTGGGTTGGGAGGGACCTTAATGATGATCTCATTCCAACCCCTGCCAGGGCAGGGACACCTCCCGCTAGAGCAGGTTGCTCCAAGCCCCGTCCAACCTGGCCTTGAGCACATCTGGTGATGGAGCATCCACAGCCTCCCTGGGCAACCTGGGCCAGGGTCTCACCACCCTCACAGTGAAGAACTTCTTCCTTGCATCTCATCTAAATCTCCCCTCTTCCAGTTTAAAGCCATTACTATAGATGGCAATAAAGAATAGATAAATAAATAGTAAGTAGATGGTATCATTTGAAACTACCACCATGTAACTTGTCTTTTTCTTCTTCACCCGTGGTTGTACCAACGACTGCCGTCATTTTAATTTCTATTCAAATTCTAAATAAAATTAATTACGTGTAGAACGGTTCTCCAGTGTAATTATGTCTTCCAGATTAAAGCTTGTTAAAATTATGCGGAGCGAGGAATTTTGTAGTGTCTGCATGAATATATTCTGAGGTATATATGGATACCACACGATTAGCAGTAGATGGGGGACTCTGGAACGTATTCTGGGTTTGAATGGAATGGAATATATTCTGGGTTTGAATTCCAGTGGAAAGCTGGTACAGACTGAGTTTAGTTGGTGACAAAGAGAAAAACCAAACCCAAACCCTGCGTGTAAACCCCGGGAGAGTCTTTGCTTCATGCTTTGCCTCCACCTTGGCATGTCTGCCAACATAAAAAATTGCTGCTTAAAATGAGATTGAGGAGGAAACACGTAGTAGGCTCCAGTATCTTACAGACTTCATCCCTATTAATAAAATAAAACCTGCACCCTTTCCGAGGGCTCGCTTTTAAACTGCAGGTTGTCTCTGTTCCCAAGAACTGAAGCGCTCTCTTCCTATTTTTGGTATTTCAGTTCCAGGAGAAGCAAAGGAAGCCGCTGCAGTAGAAAATACAGACCCTCTTCCCGAGAAAGCCGTTCCCGCTGCGGGTGCCACCCTTGCCGAGAAACAAAAGGAGGAGGCTGAGCACAACCACGTCCAGCATGCGGCACCTCAGCCAGAAGAAGCCCTGCAAGAGCCCCCAGGTAGAATAGAAATAACAATTCAGACTGGAGCCATCCTCTGTGAGCTGCTCACCTTCTCCCGCTGCCCGCGTTGCCACTCGAGCAAGCGGAAATCCTTTTAGCGCCCGTCGGTGACCCCGCTGGCACTGTCCCTCTAACCCCTGCCCTCTGAACTACTCCTTCGCAGAGCCCCTACACGGGTGCTGCTCACGCTTCCTACCCCTGGGACTGGCTTCTCTCTTTTCTGCTGTGGGATTGCGAAGCTCAACAGCATTTTTTGCCATGACCACCAGCTTTCTGTTGGGGTGTTCCAAAGCACCATTAATTCCGATGACAACATTCCTAGTGGAGGCCTCCTTCCAAATTGAGTTCTGTAATTACCGAAGGAAAATGTGATTTTTTTTTTTTTTCCCCTGCTCTGCTAACCCAGCCTCTCCGGTGAGCTGTTACTGGTGACGCTTGTGACTGGGGGGCTGGCTGACAAACGACTGGTGCTCTCTTTAAAACTGGTGGCCTGTAGCTAAGGAAACCGGGCGCTGCCTCTAACAGGGTACCGCAAATAACGTCTGCTATGGAGGTTCTGCTTCCACCCTGGGTGCTGGGGGAAGCTTGGCTCCTTTGCTCCCCCTTCCCCACCATGCCCCTTCTCTCTTCCTCAGCCTCATCTTTCCGCTAAACTCCTGTTTTTCACATTTGGGAAAGATGCCAGCTAGGGACAGAAAAAGCTGGAGATACATCTGTTATCTCGTCTTGCTAAGACAAAATGGATCCTTAATGCATTTTTAAGCAGCGATAGCATGTCCTTACAAGAACTGGTGCTTTTTGGTGGGGTGAGAGCACGTAGCAGGAATTCTGCGTTTTGAAATAGCATTGACGTTTTTATCGGTAGCAGTTTAAACAGGTTTTGTGTGTCAATGTCTAGCCCGGCCCTGCCGAGGTGGCTCTAGAATTAGCGTGGTGTTAGTGCTGGATAATTCTGCATACGTGACTGTAGGGACTGTTTTAGATGGCTAAAATGATGTATAGAGTGTACTTATTATTTTTTTATATATATATAGCAAATGGTCGCTTCGATGTTTGAGCAGGCTTCCTGTATTCCAGGTCTACCTACTGCACAAGGCAGGCAAGCTAACAAAGCCGGTGAAGGCAGGTTTGGCAGAGCAAAACCTGCACCGGGGCCTATTGCAGATGCGCCAGAGGAACGTCTAGTAGGTCTCCCGCACCAGAAGAGCCCTGACCCACCAGTAGAGCCCTGCTCTCCAGGGGAGCTTGGATGCGTTGCCGGGACGTCCCCTCGCAGTAGGGTTTCACGTATCACGGCGAGCCAGCCTCCATCCGGTGTGCTGTCGGAGTCGGTGGAGAGCTGCCGAGACCCGCCACGGGAGAGCTGGGATTTGGAAGGTTCTCTGGCCATTGTGAAGAAAAAGAAAAAGAAACCGAAACAAAAGCGAAACCAGCTGCCAAGAACAATGGAGTTCTGGGATGAAAATGCACCAGGCTCAAAAGCTCCCAGGAATTCTCCTTTTGCTGTGGAATCACGAAAACCAGATGTCTGTCCCGTAGCCTCAGGAAGCCGAGCTTCGGATATGCCGATGGATGCTGAAGTAATAACGGGGAGGCACATCCTGGATGAGCAAACCTCCTTCTCCAAGCCAGCACCAGCCCAGGCAGCCCCCGAACCCCGCGCGCCGGCTGCGAGAAACGGGGATGCCGTGAAGACCGAAGGAATGAGAGATGACGGCTTGGTCTTGCAGTCTAAAGGCAAAAGCAAAGAGGTGCCCGTGGAGCAAGGAGGCAAGACTAAGGTGGGGGAATCTTTTACAGCAAAGGGGCTGAGCAAGCCTGCGGGAAGAGATTTTCTTGGGAAAAACGAGAAGAGTGAGTATAAGGAGTCAAAATGCACTGACCTGACGGCACCTCTGTCAGAAGCGATTGGTCTGAGCAAAGCAGAGACTCCTTTACAGACCAAACCCCCCGAATTGCTCCTTTCTCCTAAAGACGGGGAGCCCGGAGGCACGTCTCCCCGCGAGGCTGTCCAGCGTGAGCTTCAGGCTGCTGGTGGAGCACGGGAAGCAGCAGCAAAGCCAAGAGGCGGTGGTGAAAAAAGCGAAGGGGTTGAGAAGGAAGCCTTCAGAGAACCCACTGAGCTTCCTGGCGAGGCAAAGGCAGCTGGTGGGACTAAACCAGCGTCCTCCAATAAGTGCCTGGCCGTTGGCTTTTGTCCTTCGGAGGGAGTGTTGAAGACCCCAGCGGATGCTGCTCAAATGCCTCTTACACCGTTAGTTTTACCAGACCCTGAGGCAGTTACTGCTTTGCACAACAGAAAGGCTGGTGGGCTTCCAGAGCAGCCACTTCTGTCAGCCAAGCCTGATGCAGCCCAGCGTCCCACCTCTGCCCAAGCAGGGGACAGAACGATGGCAGCAGATTCCCCTGAGAAAGACAAAGGGAGAGGATTTCTTGGGTTCGAGCAGCAGCCTGGAAAAGATCCCAGTATTGCACACGGGATGGACAGGCCTAAAAAAAAGCGTAGTGAAGGGAAAGTGAAAAAAATGAGAGGCTTCCCTGAGCAGGTGATGCTCTCAGAGGATGCGAGCAGCCTCGCTGAGGGCGTGAGGACAGATGAGGCTGTAAAAGAAACGACTTTCCTCGATAAAGGGAGAGGTTCTTCTGCCAGAGAACACCCGTCAGTAAGCGTTACCCATCCTTGTCCTGCAGACAAGCCGAAAAAGAGAGGTAGTGATGGGAGAAGTAAAAGAAGTGAAAGGCTTTTTTACCAGCCACCTTGTCTTGAGAATAAGCTGGATGCTCGTAGTTTCGCTGACAGAACGGATAAAGCGAAGGAAGCTGGTGGTAGCGATAAAGGCAGGGAGAGGGGCTGCGCTGCTGCTGAGCGTTGGCAGGACAACCCATCAGATGTAGCTGAAATGCAGAGGCCAGCGGAGCGGGTGACAGGGGAGCCTAGAGAAGAGGTTGGCAAAATCAAAATAGCTGGTTCGGGTGCTGCAGCCCAACCGGAGAGCAGGAGAGAGGAAGGAAAGCACCTTGTGGCTGACCCCGTCAGCCAGAGCCGCGGCAGGGAGGCTGGCCTGGCTTCTGCGGGGGAGTCAGAGCCGAGCTCTGCTGCTGCCCTGGCGGCAGACAAACCCAGAAAGAGGTGTAGCGATGGGAAAAGGAAAAAGCTGGAAAAAAGTCCTCTGGGGCAGGCAGCTGTCCTGGCTGCTGGGGTGGAAAGCAGCAGTGTCCCGAGCAGAGAGAAGGCGGCTGGGAGCCCAAAAGAGATGACCTTTGGTAAAGAGGAGGTGGCTGGTTTTGAGAAGGAGCCTTTGCTGGAGAATGTGACAGGGATAACCAAAGAGGAAAGACAGGGTGGCACTAAAAGAAGTTTCTCTAGCCAGCCAAATCTTTCAGGTCAGAAAGCAGAGACATCAGAGCCAGAAACAGCCAACGCTAAAGAAACTTGGCCCGTCAGTAAAGGTGAGGAACCAGCTAGATCCGAGCCTCTCCTGGAGCACAGGACAGATGGAGCTGTAGCACATGGTCCCACCAGGGACAAGCCTAAGAAAAAAAGTAGAGAGGTGAAAGGGAAAAAGGCTGAAATTAGTCCTGAGCACTCTGTTGTACCAGGTCCAGGTGACAGCCCTGCAGTGGGTGAAGAGGTGGGAAGTAGGAAAGAAACTCAGTCTTCTGATAAAGGCAGAGGGACTCATCCGGCGAGCCCCCGAGATGACCTAAGCGAAGCTGCCGAGCTACGAGCTCCTGCCATGCCGCTGGAGCCAGAAAAATCACACGCGGGGAGTAAAGAGAAGAGCAAAAAGATGGAGGTGAACTTGCCGCAGCCCTTTCTTCTGGAGCATAAAGCAGCTGCAGAGATGTTTCCTCCTCGTGACCTGGAGGTACCGGCCAAATGGGAAGCAGAAAGTCCCACTCCTGGCAGCAGCGGGGGTGGAGCTCCCGTCCCAGAGCCCCCGGCAGTGGTGGGTCCTACCGCGGCCACAGATACTGACAGGTCTAAAAAGAGGGGCTATGATGGAAGTAGTAAAAAGGCTAAAAATGCCTCTGAGCAGCCCGGTTTTCTAGAGCCAAAAGCAAACAGGGGTGAAGGGCAGCCTCCCGTGGGATCGGAGGTGGGATATGGGATGGAAGATTTGGTAGATGAAAACAGAAATATTAAAAACTTTCCCACTGGCCCTCAAATGCTTTGGAACCAGAAAGGAAGCGACTCTGAGCCCCTCGCTCCGGCTGCAGGAACCGGCCCTGCTGACACGGGCAACGTGTCTTCGGGCCTCCCGAAGCAGAGGGGTGAGGGGACAGGAGGTAAGGGGCTTCCTCCTCCTGAGGCAGCAGCAGAGAAAAGCAGCAGAGAGCCCGGATCTGGAGCTGGGAAGGAGATCCAGGCGCAGAAACCTCGCGAGCAACCCATCAATCAGCACAAAGAGCCTGGAGAAGAGATTTCAAAGAGAGACGGCCAAACGAAAGAGGCCGGTTCCCAGGATGGCGGCCAGGCAGGTAAAGCACTTTCTTTGGATCATCCTTTTAAACAGGACTTGAAATCACAGGAGGACAAAGTTCACCTTCCTCCTGGGGCAAAGGGGGATGATAAAGAAAGAAGCACCACTGAGAACAAGCTCAACGCTGACAGCCCTGCCTCGGCCCTTCCTCAGACGGTGACAGAGCCAAAAGCTCCTGGAGGTGCCCAAGGGCCAGGGAAGCCAGAAGGAACCATCTCTTCAGGAGAGAAGGACCCTGGCTGCAGCTCCCCAGAGCGTGCAGCGGTACCGGAGAGCAGAGCAGACGCGGCCGGGTCGCAGGTGGTGGCAGAAGCACTGGGGGAGAAGAAAGCTAAAGAGGCTCAGCCGGATGGAGGACAGGAGAGTGAGCAGAGCTCGCTGAAGTCCCCGGCTGGTTTGGCCAGCAAAGTGGCTGGAGCAGAGGCTGCTGGTTTAAATCTGCCAGCTGCCCAGACAACCCAACGAAGCCCTCAAGATACCGGCGAAGGTCACGCGCAGCCTGCGGAAGAGGCTGCTGCTCACGCCGGGGAAGCTCACCTGAAGGACGCCCCAGCCTTGAGGGCTGAAACAGAGAAACCTCAAGCTACATTGAAAGAAAAAGGAGAAGAATGCCAACAAAAAGCTGTGAAGGAGGCTAAGAAAGAGCGAGTTAAAGCAGCAGAACAGCTGAAAGGCTACATGAGACCCACAAAGTCAAGAGGGGTGCCCGCTCTGCCAGCCAGGCCTGCTGCTCCAGACCGAGAGAAACCAAAGCAGCTGAAACCCACTGGTATGAGCCGGCAGAGGCAAGAAAAAGGTGTGTGTGTGTGCGGGTGGAGCTAGCAGCAGTAATCCCGACAGCTTGCGTGCAAGACCTTGCTCTTTGGCGGCGTGTTGGCATGAATTCGTAATCGTTAATCCTCGGTGGCACAAGCGAGCGTGGCATGACTGGGGTTTTGGCTGACCTTAAAAGGCTGCTGGTTCTGCTTGCCTGTCTCACAGAGCTAATTCCCAAAGTTTGGAGGATTGACAGCTTGGTGGAAGTTCTGGAGCTCTGGATTATTTGGCATGTTTATTGGTAAATATTTAAGTCAGCTTGCACTTGTCGGTGTGGTTCCAGTAGTCCTCTGAGATGGCAGGTGACCTTCATCCGCACCGGTGGAGCACCGTGCTCGCTAAAGAGCAGCGTGTGGCACTGGCGGGCAGGGCACGGGCTGTCTCTGGGGTGGGAAACGTCCTCCATCGCTGCCACCTTGCAGGGTTTGGTTTTAATCCTAACTGCAGCCCCCTCCTTCTCCTCCTGCAGCTGGGTGATGGCTTTATCTTAAGCTCCCTTGAACTGCTACATCTACAAAATGCGCTTTTCTAGAATGATGATCTTCACGAAAGCAGAGTTGTAGCGGAACAATAGCAGGTCTGGTACCAACTTTAAGACTTTACCTCTCTGTTGAGACTCTGGATGGGCTGGAACATGGTTTGGGCAGTTCACCCTGGCTCTTGTCCGGGGAGCGAGGTCCCTGTACTCATAGGAAGTGAGATGGAATTAATTTCAGAGAACTTAATGAAGTTCAGAGGGATTTTGAAATGGAGACGGTAGGATGGGTAGAGAGGAAATAAAAAACATTCCCGTACTTCTGCTCATTCTAAACCTTCCTCAGAAGGAACGAGCATCTTCTCCGTGAGTCCCAGTCTGCTGGGCTGGGGAAGTTTGTCCCTGCCCTGAGGTGCTCTGAGATTTTGCCTTGTCATCAGGCATGAAAGTTTGTTCCTGTTCCCGCGGAGTTCCTCGCTGCCAGTTTGCATGATGCAGCCACTAACTTAACAAACATCGAGCTCAAGTGCGCCTTAACATGCTGGTCAGGTCTTTGAGAGGTTTTGTAATTTTAATGAGTGTTGCATAACCTGAAGTAGTTCTATTTTAGTGGAAGTGGTGTTCTCTGCATGAACTTGTGCCTGCAGAAGTGATGTTCTTTGGTGCATGATGCTACAAAATAAAGGGGAAGCTTAAAGGCAGCATCTATTTAAAAAAAAAACAACCCACATTTCTTTAAAGCCTTTCCACTCTCTGCCAGGAGCCTTCGTGTTCTTTGCTAACTGCTGCATTCGAGGGAGCAGAACTGTAGTAGCAGGTCCATGCTAAACAGCAAAGCTCTTCCTGAAGGTTTCGTGCAGGTAAAGTGTGTTGGGAGCCGGAGGATGCCTGGCTCAGAGCAGCACATCACCCTCTGGGTAAACTCACTCCAGTCTCAGAGTTGGCTCGGCCACAGCTTGCCCCAACGGCCGGTTGCTTTCATCCCTCCAGCCCTTCGCAGCCTCAGCGCGTGGTTGCTGTTTATTTAAGAGCAGCTCTGAAGGACGGAGCGCGCTGGCAGACGCTGGCTGACAGGTTCCTCCGGCGGGTCTGCGCGGAGCAGGCCTGGCCCCAGCCCCTGGCCCGAGCGACGCGGCCCAAGCAGGGAAGCGGATTTGCTTTGCCGTGCAGATCCGTCACCCAGCCGCGTCTCTCTGTCCGTCCGCTGCCCGGGTTGTGCCGAGGCGGGTGTTGAGTGAGCTGCAGAACGCCGGCAGAGCCCGCGCCGAGTCCCCGCGCTGGCGCGACTGGTGTGGAAGCGCCTGGGGCTGGATGCGAGGGTGAAACGGGGAAATTCGTGCATCGGCGGAACACGAGTTGAAACCAGAGATCAGCGGAGGGAAAGGTGTTGAGAGTGATAGCCACGAGCACGACTGTGCTTGTTTGCTGGGCAGAGAAGGAGCTACAGGAGATCAGAGAATCCTGGAGGGGTCTGGGTGGGAAGAGACCTCAAAGATCATCTAGTTCCAACCCCCCTGCCACGGGGGGACACCTCCCGCTAGACCAGGTTGCTCAAAGGCTCATCCAACCTGACCTTGAACACATCCAGGGATAGGGCATCTACAAGCACTCTGTGCCAGGGTCTCACCACCCTCACAGTGAAGAAATTCTTCCTAATTTCTAATCTAACTCTACCCTCTTTCAGTTTAAACCATCACCTCATGTCCTATCACTACAAGCCCTTATAAAAAGTCCCTCCCCAGCTTTCTGACAGGGCCCTTGAATCACTGGAAGGCCACCAGAAGGTCTCCCTGGAGCCTTCTCTTCTCCAGGCTTGTTCAGCCCAACACTCCCAGCCTGGCCTCCCAGCAGAGATGCTCCAGCCCCTGGTCATCTTCATGGCCATCATGGATCATGGTTATAGTCCACATTTTCACTAAGCTGATGGGGCCACAGACAGTACTTACCTCTGCGTGCCTGTCCATCATCCCATTAAAATAACAATTGACTGCTCAGAGGTTCTATATTTTTACCTGTCACCAGAACTTGGCCAACTCTTCACCCGGATTTGTCAGGCAGGACCGTGCAGCTCGTCCTTTGAACACCTAATAGCCACCCAGATCAGCTATTTTTCTTTCCCCGGCTGGGCAGTCAATGCTCTACTCGCAGAATAATGGCTGTAGTTATTTTGGAGGACCTTCTGCTGAAGTTGAGTAACTCAAGTCTCTTTAGCCGGGCTCCCGCGTCTCGCAGCGTGTGTTCTAGAACCAGGACGGCTTTCCTGGATGCATCGCTCCGGTATGTGCTGCTAAAATAGGTACGAGCTTTGTGACAGGGCTCCCTCGGGAGCCATGGCAACCGTGATGCTGCAGATTTCTCTCGCTGGTGGAAGTTGTGTGTATCTTTTAGAAACTAGGCCTGCAAACTTCTGTGATTTGGGGATTTATTTTTTTTTTCTATTTTCGACTTTTCAGCTTGAAGTTAAGAAATGTTGGGTGTAAAGGCTCTTCCTGCAATTTGAATTCCATCCTTGATCCATCTTCGGGATTCAGTTCAGCCTCTCAGTTTGGTTGTTGTTGCCGTTGTAAGAGCTGCCCCAGGAAAATATTTTATGTCAGGAGGCATCTGAGATGATAACTAAAGCCTGTGGAATGTGGCTGAGCCTTTATGCCTCTTGCGTGGAATGAAAACCAAAACTGGGGATTATGTGTAAAAAGCAGGCTCCAGAATTCTGGGCTTCCGGGTGGCTGCCCTGGCTGATGTGGGGCCAGGGACCTGCTGTTGAGGAATGGTTAATGGAGATCATAGAATCGTAGAATCCTAGAAGGGTTTGGGTTGGAAGGAACCTCAAAGATCGACTAGTTCCAAGGCCCTGCCATGGCCGGGACACCTCCCACTAGAGCAGGTTGCTCCAAGCCCCTTCCAGCCTGGCCTTGAACACCTCCAGGGATGGAGCATCCACAGCTTCCCTGGGCAACCTGGGCCAGGGTCTCACCACCCATGCTGGAAGGTTTTCAGTCCTCGAGTGCGGAGCCCTTTGACTCACTCACTGCTAGCAGCCCTCCACCTTTCACTCCCCAGGCTCTGTTTCAACACTGAGACTTCCAAAAGACTTCTGTTCTTCCAATCTGTCCTTAAGGAATAGTCTCTGAAAAAAAACCCCAAAGTTTTGGTGTTTTGGGTTTTATATCTTCTTACCTGTTCTGAGCTGTGCAAGCTGTCCAGGGAAGGGCCGTCCTCGTGTACATCTGAGTGATACTTTGGTACTTACCACCCCGGGCTTCGGTGCTGACAGAGCCAGGAGCTTATTGCACAACCATGTAGTGCTCCAGAGTGCTACACCCCTGAATTATTCTCCCCAGCATGGGCTGGGGGGGCTGTGGAAGCCATCGCCCCATGCTTAGTCTCCCTCTTTCCTCCAAAGCCTCCATCGCAACCTCTGTGGTTGCCTTCCATGAGCATCCTTCCGGCAGCCATCCTTTTGGAGCCGCCGGTGCAGCCTTTGGCACCACCGCCCCGTCTACTACAGCACATATTTCTCAACGTGACAGCTCTAAACCCCTTGTGTGCAAATAAGATTAATATAAAAGCGAGAAATGCCCCCACCCCCCCCCCAGCTCCATGGCAGGATTCGCTTCTCTTTTCCAGCCCAACAAAGCCCTTTCTCTAAATATTTTCTTTTCCTGACTGGTTTCCATTATACTGGTGGTGCTGGCATGTGGGGGCGGGTTTGCATTTCTCCAGTCACCTTCCGTTCGTGCCCCGCCTGCAGCTCTGCTGTGGGACCCCTAATTGGAATTGGGTTTGTGTGACGGGAGCTAACGAGCCACCTGGATGTGATGGGGCAGGGACTGGTGGGATGTGCAAGGACCTGCGTCCAGCTCGCCTGGAAGAGCATCACCAGCGCCGCCAGAACAACAGTGCTGCTTTAATAGCGCTTGGGAAACGGTCAGAATAACATCATATTGCAGCCTGGTGGTTAATGAAGACCTGAGCATTGTCCCAGTTAGGTGTAGGAGAGAGGTGAGGACCAAGCAGTGTCACCAGCCGGTTCTCGCGTCAATATTAAACAGCAAGAAGCAGCAAGAGAACTTGGCTGTTACCTGCTTTCCCCTGGACGTTTGTGCCCGTGTGTTTGGCTTCTGCTTTAACAGGTTTTGTTGAGGTGTTGGGTCTATCTGTAATTAAAAGCTGAGTTGAGCTTAGGGGGCATCTTCACAGGTCTGTAGCTTGCAGACACCAAGTGTTCATCTGGTTAGACACTGGACCAGGCTGCCCAGGGCAGTGGTGGAGTCCCCATCCCTGGAGGGGTTCAACAAACGAGTAGATGTGGCTCTTCGGGAAGTGGTCTGGGGGTCAGGGAGAGGTTGGGATGAACGTTGGACTTGATCTTAGAGGTCTTTTCCGACCTAAGTGATTCTGTGATTCTATGATTCTGTGATCTTCTGTGCAATCACTGCAGAACTCTGCAGATGTTCTTCTCAGGGTTGCCATGCCCATCCTTTTCCCTGGTGGGTTCTGCGCCGTGCGTTACATGGTCCCGGTGTTTTCTCTGCCTGGCCGGGCTCCTGCAGCAGCTCATTTGGAGCTGGCACCCCAGAGGCTCTGGCTGGGACTTCTAAGCTGAGTTGTCTTCCTTTATATTCAGCTCATCCCTGACAATCTGATCTTCAAGAAGAGCTGGGAGCAAAACATATACTTGTTTGTAAGTTCTGCCAGGTTGAGAACACGTTTCCTTCGTGATGCTGTTCAAATTTTGGGGGAAATCTGAATGCCAAGCCTCGTCTTCCCTCGCTGGTGGTGCAGGCTCATGGCTTCTGCATCCTTCCGTTGACTTCGCTTTGCCTCTTCTCCGTTTCCGCTGCCCAGCACTCCTACAATAACCAAATATTTTGGGCTGGAAACACTCTTGAGTGTGTTTTCATTCTGGTTTTGGCCAATCAGTGGGATTTGTAATGTCAGTTCTATGTGAGGTGGGATTTGATCTGGGCCACACACCTTTCCTGTGTTACGCTTGTAGCGCTGAGTTTCGACGGCCAAACCCGACTCTTCCCGTTCACCTTTTTTCTCCCTTAGCCTGGCTTCTTCCCGAAGGCGAGAAGAAATGAAGCGGGCGAGTTCCGCGGGAAGCGTCGGATGCTGGGCTCTGGGCTGGGCTGAGCGGCTCCACACGCGTGTACGTGTGAGCAGGCGTGGAGTGAGCATGTCAGCGGCCGCGCTGCGCTCTGGACTTTGCTAGAGCCCGTCCTTGCTGGTTCCGGCTGCTCTGATCGCTGACAGCCGCGGGTAATAATGCTTCATTAGAGCTCGCATCCGCTGGCGATGCTGGCGAGGAGGAGCTCCTCACCCAGGAAAGTGATGTTGCCTTAGAAACCGGTGCGAAGGACTGCGCAGAAATGGTTGTGTCGGATGCGGGGCGGGGGGGAGGAAAAAGCAAAGGCATTAGAAGGGATAAGTGATGGCTTCGGGAGTGAGGCAAAAATAGAAACACTAGGCTGATTCATCTGCTGAGGCCGGGAGCCTGCAGATTGGGTATTAGGCCGTGACGTGTCCGTGTAGTGATCCTGCTCGGCCCTGGCTGCCGGCTCCGCCTCGGCTCACCTGCTGAAGCAGGCAGGGATGCGTTCAGTTCCTTCAGCACGTGGATGGGTCTGGTCTGTGTTCAGAGGTGCAGGATAAGTGTCAAAACACACCGGAGCAGCTCCGATAAGGGTCTGCCAACGTGCTTCATGTGGTACCTGTAAGTGCAGTAAGGGCCCAGCCTCCCTGCCAGGCTGGACCTGCAAGAAGAGACAGGATTTACTGGTGATAAGAGGATGTGAGCAAGAGAAATATCATCTCCTCCTGGTGAAACCAGCTACGGTCTCACCACTGCCCCGCTGATGTCTCGCCCCTGGAAGGTTGTGAGAAGCTCCAGGCAAGTGGATGACTCTCCACGTCCCCAAGCTGGGCCAGGGTCTGACTTGCAAGAGCTTGTAGCTATTTCACCGCCATTGTCTGACACGTTCTCAAAGAGGAAGCTGGTGGAGAGCCGAAAGGCTTGTGAAACACCAGATTTGGTATTTGAAGAGGGTGAAATCTTCCTCAGAGTGGAACAAAGGGTGAAAGCAGTGGATGGGCTGCCTTTCAGGAAGTCAACTTACCCTTCGAACCCAAATCCTCTTTAGCATGGGCCCTTCATCATAGCATCATAGAGTCATAGAACGGGTTGGAAGGGACCTCAAGGATCATCTTGTTCCATCCCCTTGCCATGGGCAGAGACACCTCCCACTAGAGCAGGTTGCTCCAGGCCCCGTCCAGCCTGGCCTTGGACACCTTGAACACCTCCAGGGATGGAGCATCCACAGCTCACCCTGGGCAGTCGCTTGAGCTGTTTTCCAGAATCTGCCCAAGTCTTGTTCTCTGACCATCCTTCCACCCTTCCCTGCCTATCTGCCTTGGCTAGTTTATCCTATAATTCCTGTAAGAATCTAAAGGAAGAACTGGGACCAAAGCTCCGACGTGAGGACTGCTGGTCGTGTCTTGAGCAACGGTTTCTGGTCTCGCTGAAAGCTTGGCACAGCAACCATGGCATGGCTTTGGAAGCAGGATATTAATAAATTTAACGAAAAAAATGGATTTGGGAGCAGGTGGAGCCTCACTGGAACTGAGAATGAGGATCTGGAAACAGCATGCTCCGGGCAGGAGGAAGCTGTTGAAAAGCTCTTGGTGTATGAACTCTGCGTTACCTCCATTAATGTCCGGAGAGATTAAATATGAGATGACTTCAGAGATTTTTCATAGCTAAGCGTTCTGCTGCATCCGAGTAACCCAGGTATCGAACGTGGGTCATTTCCTACATTAAAACCCCCTGTGAAATAAAGCAGCAGCGGCGGTTGTTCGTGGCTGTATTTTGGTGTTATGAGTCAGGTTTTCTTCCCAGTGATGCGAATCTCTTTGTGATGCTGGGCTCTGAAGCCCCAGCCCCAAACTCGGTGCGGTTTTTCTCCTCTGCCTGCTAGAAGTGGTAGCTCTTTGCTTTAAAAATCCCATCACGGCTTGGTTACAGACCTGCCCTCGCTCCTGGCAAAGTGATCTCTAATGGATGGAGGATTCCTGCAAAAACCTGGCGTTGGAGTTGACTGAGGGGAGCGCCAATAATTAGGTGGGATTTGGTGACATTGATTTCTGCTGTTTCGGGGAGCAGACCTCGAGGGTGAGCAAGTGACGCAGACATCAGTCCTTCGTCAGGGCCACCAGGAGCCTGGAGCTCAGGCCCCGTTTTCCACTAGCGAGACACCTGTGAATACTTGAAAGTACCGAAAAATTGCTGAGGCCCTTTGAGAAGTGAAGCTTGTGGGTGGAACTCCTCTGGTTAATTAGAGGGTGTCGTGAAAGATTCATATAACTTACAGTTCCTTAGTCATTGTTTTTAAATATAGCAGCGCCTTAGATCCAAAGCTTGAGTACAAGAAGATAAATGTGTGCGTTGTAGCATTTCTCAGCAGCAGGTTAAATTCAGGGGGCGTTGTGTAGCTTGCAGTCGCCGGGGGTAAAAATACATTTATGCTCAGTTCGAGTATAGCGGGGAGTCCTTGGGACTGCTTCAGCTACAAGGACAAAACCTCCTCCCAGACCGGAGCCATCGATGTCTGTGAGGGGCAGTGCCTGGGGAGCGCTGTAAGCCTGGCTCAGGGGAGAAACTTGGCCTTAGTCAAGGATTAATCTGAACCAGGCACTTAAGGAAAACGACGACTCTGCAGTTTGGGGCTAATGCAGTGGCTGCAGAGGAGCTGGAAGCAATCGTCAACCCTCTTGGGTCGGCTCCCAGTTTAACCAGGGAAACAGTGTCCAGCTCCAGAAGAGCAGTTAAAAGCCTCGTCCGGGATGCTGGGTATGGAGGCTCTGCTGGAAGGGCAAGGAACGCTCTTAATCCGCGTTGAGACCGGCTTTGAGTAGACAAAACGTGGAATGCTAGGTGTAAATTCAGTGCGGTGGGGAAAATGCAGCTCAGAAATACTGCCAGGCATGTTCTCAGTAAAAAAATACACCGAAAAATCAAGTCTACGGTATTGCAGCCTCCAAAACCTCTCCTCCCTTGTCCCCCCTCACCCCTTTCAGCTTTGCCCTCTTGCTCCTATGAGCGACGTGGTTTGCGAGTCGTGAAATCCTTGTTACAGTGACACTTGTGATCTCTGTTGACTCTACAAGAATGTGTTAAAATTCACTGAAAACAAAGCCCTTGTGCTGCCAGAGGTCGTTCCGCGCCGCAGCGTTTGGGGCTGGGCTCGTCCGGGGGCTTATTTCTCTTGGTTTGAGGGGAGGAAAATTGCTGACCTTTGTTCCTCAGTGTTCTGAAGAGCAGTTCGTCAGCAGGAGTTAATACTTACAAAGGCACCGGTCATAATGGGGTCTGACAGAGAAAAAAGGAGATGGCAGCCCTTCCCGAGCGGTGGGACAGCCCGAGAGATGCCGCTCGCCGAGAAAATAAATCCCTCCACGGAGGTGCGTAAAGCCACCCGCATCTCGCCAGGGACGGGTGTCTCTGCTCCACGAGCGTGCTCCTCTCGGTTTTGTACAAAAGGCTAAAACCTGACGTTTTTGTTGGAGCTAGCGGCTGGATCCGGTACATGAAGGCGTGCGGCAGGCAAGGGGGTGGGGAGGGGAAGGAGTTTTGTGGTGAATAGAGGGGGCATGGTGTGTCGTCAGCGCGCCGGCAGCCTGCGAGCCGCTCGCGCCGAGCTGCCGCTCCAGCCGCGGGAGGAAGCGCAGCGAGCGGAGATGTCTCTCTCCAACAAGCAGCCCGCCTCGCTCGCCGAGTACAGCCAGCTGTGCAAAAGCAAGAACCCCGAGAGCTTCTCGGAAGCCTTCCACTGCATGGAGAGCCCGAAAGACTTCGGCAAAACCGAATTTGAATGGCAGAGGACTGAGGGGAAGCTGAACGAGATTGGCTTGAACGTCAACTCCGGGGGACCGATTAAGGATGGGCTCGTCAAGAGTGCGGGCTTCACAGATGAGGACAAGCTCTGCTTCTTTGAAGGAAAACTAGACAAAGAGCTAAAAATAGCGCAGAAAGACAAAAGAGAAATTGAGGTGCCAGGCAAAAAATACCAGGCGGCTGCAGGTCACCTTGAGAGCTGGTCTTTGATTGCCGAAACGTTCCCATCTGCCGAAGGGAACTTTGCGAACCCGAAAACAACAGATTTTCACGTGGGACAGGCAGGAGCTGAAAAACCCGGGGCAGGGCTGGGTAAAAATGAAGCCATCACCGATCAGGAGAAGGCAGCCGGGAAGGCTGGGATGGAGAGCAAATGCCAGCCAGCCCCAAACCTGCCCAATCTGTCTGTGTCGGAGAGCGAGCCCAGCAAATCTGCGAAGGAACAGGAAACCAGTGTCTGGAATCCCAATTTCCACTCTGTCCTGGCTAATGATTCGGGGTCTAAAGAAGCAAGCGTGAAAAAAGATGGAGCCCCCAGCTATTGTGTAATTGGGGTGGTTAATGACAACTACGTGCAGAGTGGATTTTCTTCGTCCTTAATGGCACCGAAGCCAGAACCTCCAACGACCACCGTAGAGCTGGCACAAGATGACTCCAAAAGTAGTTGCTTTAATAACGCTGCTGAAATGGAGGAAGAGATGGAAGACAAGCTGGGCTGCATGGACGACGGCAGCTTTCTGAACAGGGCTGCCCACCAAAGGAAGGCGATGAGGCGTGCAATGTCAGAGTGCTCTCACTTGTCGGTGCCCCTCGCCCTTAACCTGGCTGATAAATACCCTGAGCCGGTGCTTAGAGAAGACGTCGCTACTGGTCTGCTCTCTCCTAATAGCAGCCTGACCCAGTGCTCGAGCCCCACGGCCAGAAAGCCGGGCGCTCCGATGAAAAGGTCAATGACCGTGTCAGAAGAGCAAACATCTGTCTGCAGCTCGGGTCCCGAGCAGAGCCGTGCGGGGTTGCCCAGCCTGGTGGTGAAGGAGCATCAGTCCCTCCTGGCAGAGGAGCCGGCTGCCAAGAAGAGAGAGGAGTGGAACGGCGGCAGCAACTCGGTCAAGAAAGAGCTGGGCAGCCCGAGCGTGTATCACAGCAAGCTGGAGCAAATCCCTGAAATCAGCAGCCAGGACAAAGAGAGGGAGGAGGCGGCGGCGAAGGGGGAGAAGAGAAACGCCACCGATGGAGCTGCTGGGCTTGATGCTCCGAAAAGCAAATGCACCGAGATGGAGCCCGGCAAAACTGCTCCACTGGAAAGAAAAGAAATTGAGGTCAGCAATGTGCAGAGCTCTCCGTCTCCCAAGCAAGGAGATTTACCACGTGATGGTATGTTGCTAATTTTTACCTTCCTGGGGAGCGAGCAGACGGTGGCAGGGAAGGAGCGAACTGACTGGAGAGGCTGCAGGCAGGGGCGGGCGGCTCAGCGCACCTGGAAGAACCGGCGTGGTTCAGGCTCCGGTAGTTAGAACAAAGCGGGTGGTTTTGGGTAGGCAAAAATGGAGGAAAAATGTTTTTAAAAAAATCTCATTCCTTGGCTGGACCCACAGGATCGATTGCAGCGCCAGCTGTTAATTGCTTGCTGGGATCCTGAGCCCGACTGAGAGATTTTAGATCTGTAGCATCCCCGGTGGTCCCCGCCTAGGTCTCTCTCCAGCACCCTCCTGCCAGCACAGGGACCCTTCTGACGCTGTTCAAGGTGAAACCCCTTCAGCCTGTGCTGAAAAGATCTGAGGGCTGGCTGTGCTTTTCCCTCCCCTTCTCCAGCACCTTGCGGTGTTTCTCTTTGAGGGGACCGGCAAGAGCGAGCGGGTGGAGTGATTTGTGTCGTTCAGCTCTTCCCAGGCTGAAGTTCAAATTGGAATTTCCCCGTTACTTTCTGGAACCTCTTTCCCAAACCCCCGGCTACAACGGAGCCTTTCCCACTGCGAAGTGTCAATAGCAGCTTGTTTCATTTTGTGCTGCTCCCTTGTTTCGGTAGCGCTGTGTGATGTATGAGGTCAGTCTTCCCGGATTTAAAATCTGTGAGGAGAGTAGTTAATCTTTGTTCTCCAGCCTGGACCGACAGCTCTGTCACTCTTGCCAGCTTCGGCCAGCGCTCAACCTGCTTTTTTCCCAGATTTGGGGTGTGAGGATGGTCTCTGTGCTTTGCCTGTCGCCCGGATGGAGGGCTTTGCATGGGAAGGGGAAAAGAAAATGTGTCGGGGAGTAAAGACAAAAGACTTGCGTGAGAATTTTTGCCTTTATTTTCTGTAGCCAAACCTTCAGAGGACACGTCTAAAACTTGACATTGTAACACCCCGGGTGAGAGGGGAGAGGAACGTGCAGCGGGGAGAGGGACGTGCTGTTCGGGTAGAGCTCCAAGGCGCTGGTTTGGGTTGACGAGCTGCAGGGATGAGCGTGGAGGGGCAGCCTGGGAGCGAGGTGGTGTGCTGAGAACCACCACGTTGGAGAGGTTTCTCCTCCCTGGTTTCGTGGTGTGTTAGTGACACCCAATGGTTGGTCCATCGGCTCCTGCGCCAGGCTCTGCTCATCGTCCTTCTTCCAGCTCTCAGTTATCACCTTCAAGAGAATCAAATTCTGCCTCTAATTAGTTTTACTTTTCTCTAATGATTTCTCTAAGATGCTTCGGTTTCCAAGGTTGTGGTCAGAGGTCTGTAGAAGGAGGTTTGGGGAATACAAACCTCCCCACTCCAAAGTACCATCATGTCTTGTCTTCTTCCCTTTCCATCCTCTCAGTGTTCCCCTGTTCCTCACGCTCTGCTTGGTGCACAGATTTTAAAGACCTCTGGCAGCCGTGAGATGAAGTAGTGTCAGTTTTGGTGGCAGCGCGTCACAGATTGCAGACATGGGTCCTTCCGAGCCTGAGCAGAGATGTCAAGTCCTTTCAGGCAGGTAGGAGTCATCAGCTCTCCTGTCGATGGAGCGATGCAGAGAGCTCCTGGCTGCGAGCCGCGGCTGGAGAGGACACTGGAGACAGGTTTGCTTGGGTGCAAGGAGCTCTGCAGCTGCCTGTCTACCTGTGCTCAAACATGGAAGGGTCATCAGGCTTCTTGACAACTTCAACGTGACATGAGTAGAAGTGATGTGGCAACAAATGTGGAACAGAAAAAATAAGTGCTGTGGTTCGTAGACCCGTAGAATCATTTGGGTTGGGAGAGAGCTTTAAGCTCGTTGAATCCAACCATTCCCCAGCACTGCCAGGGCACCACTAACCCCTGGCTCTCAGCACCACATCTCCACGACTTGGAAACCCCTCCAGGGAGGTATTTGTGCAGACCTTTCACATCCCAGAATTTCTGGGGTGCTGAGGCTTGCCAACATCCAAAGTTTATTTGCAACAAGGCAAATTAGCAAGAGGTTCATGGTTTGGACAACAAGGAAGCCAGGTTTGGCTTGGCTGGCCAATTCTGTTGAACTCAAGAGGCAGCTGATTCAAAATGCAGATTTGTGGGGTCTTTAAATCAGAGAAACATTGAAAACATCTTCTGAGGTGGAGCGACACGCTTGCCCCCGAGGCACTGAGCGCCAGGGATGTAAAGGTCACTGGAAGATGGGAACGCGCGGAGTCTTCTGGTTGGGTTGCCTTTGCAGAAGGTGAACTCCTTCTGCCAGGCTGCTTGTCAGCATCTAGGTGTTCAGTTCTGCTCTCTCACAATCCTTATTTTAAAAGCTAGTTTATCTGAGTTAGCAGACAGCTCTCCTGGGCAAGAATGCGATAACGTTGTAACTTCTTTTTGACCCTCTTCTCCAAAATCAACACCTCGCGAGGTTAGATTTGGTTGGTTCTGTGCGTACCATTATGTAATAAACTCTGGGTTTCTCCTCTGCTGGAGTAAAACGCAGCAGTAGACGCAATTCGGTGTTTTCTTTGCTTTCTATATGTGTAATTTAGGAAGAATTTTGGGAATGCAAGAGGAAACAGGCAGAAATTCCTCAGCTGTTTCTGAAGAGCTTTCAAACTTCCCGTGATGAGCTTTTGCTTCCTCTCCCCTGCTAACAAGCAGAGAGGCAGTTACGATAAAAATAACTCCCCCAAGCCAGCGGCCTTGGCTGTGAGGATGGAGCTGATTCTAAATCGGTCCCGTGCTTTTTATTCACGGCTAAATTGCCCGTTCACATCCTCGTCAGCTTCTCCTGCTTCAGCCTTGGCACTCACCTTGCAGGTCTCCTTCCAGGCACAAGCAACGCGTCCGAACAAGCCAACGCATCTGTTTTATCTGATAAAAATAGGTTTTTCCTTCTCTTTCTTAATTCCTCTCTTTTTCTGCCTGTTCTGTCTGTTCCTTCTGAGCTTAGCACTTACATTTGGATGGGACTAAATGACCTTTAAGGGTCCCTTCCCACCCAAACCAGTCTATGAGTTGGGGTAACCACTTCTGGCACTTCTCTGACCCTAAAAATTCTCAAAACACTTGTCCAACCTGATTCTAATCATTTGACGGGCATCTCTCAGGACTTCTGCCAAAAGTGGACTCCCTTGGTCCTGTCCAGCCAAGCTTGTGGAGCTTTCTGTTAGACATCTGCTCTTCTGGTGGGGTTTTTTGAGGTGACCTAGAATTGTACATAAAAGAGTTCTTTCGTGCGGCGAGTTGGCTGTCAGTGTGATGGGACATTTAGTTTAATTTCATGCTAAAAACCGTCAAAAAGGCAAATCTCTCGCGTACCCAGGGCAGGTGTTTTAAGGAAGGAGATCCTGGCTGCAGAGCTGAGCTGCAGAACTTCTTCTGGTCCCTTATTCCATCGGCGATCACAGCCTGTTGTCGCCAGAACAAGCGGTCGCATTGTTCTTGCACTGAACAACCGGTTGATTCATGCTCACGGCGTCTATAAACCGTTGTGTGATTTATTGCACGTACCTAATAAGTCACCTCCGAGGGTATCGCTTAGGTAGGCGACATCATTTGGGGGTTTTGCGCCACTGAGCACTTTGTGGTTTAGGTAGACCCAGAATCCGGAGACTTCCAACACGGCCGGGTTGAGTCTGTCGCCTCAGGTTTACCTAGACTCAGTTATGGGATTAGGAAATACCAGCCCAGCTACCTTGGAATGACCTAATGATACTTGTTGGAGAAATGGGAGTAGTGTGGGCTTCATCCTTGCCAGGCAACATCATGCTTTTAATGAGAAAGAAAAGAAATCAAGGGTCACAGGCTGCGGGAAGGAGGAGAAAATGAAGGCACCGTTGATAAATAGTGAGTAGTTCCATGAAGATTCTTGGTGTACACATGTCCAGCCTTAAATCTAAAATAAACGTTGGCATCTCTCAGGGACAGAGTTTGAAATCGGTGCTAAAAGCGCTGTGATCGTGGCATAAATCGGGTGGGTTCCCTGTTCTGTAACACCCGCTGTGCTTTCTCCAAAATCACAAAACTGGAGGGAGAAGCCCCTTCAACCCAGGGGTTCGCAGCAGGTGTGTGGGTTCCAGTTGCCCTTTCCCTGGGGAGGCATGAGGAGGACAAGGGGAGGTGTTCAAAAAATGAGTAGGTGTCTCACCAGGGGTTCACAGCAGATGTGTGGGTTCCACTTGCCCATTCCCTGCAGAGAGATGAGGAGGACAAGGGGAGGTGTTCAGAAAACAAGTAGATGTGGCACTTCGAGACATGGTCTAGGGGTCAGGGAGATGTTGGATGAAGGCTGGACTTGATGATCCTAGAGGTCTTTTCCAACCTAAATGATTCCATGATTCTATGTTTGGTAGC
>JAVSBS010002767.1:0-14432 GCA_033124195.1 Coracias cyanogaster | reverse complement strand
CCCCCCCCCCCCCCCCCCCCCCCCCCCCCCCCCCCCCCCCCCCCCCCCCCCCCCCCCCCCCCCCCCCCCCCACGCCAAAAGAAAGCAAACCCCTTAGATGTTGGATAAATATGTAGTGTGGAAAGAGACAACAGTGAGCACAAACATTTGGTTTTGGACAGAATGGGAGAGAGGTTTATGAAGCAAAGCAATCTGTAACCAGACCCTTTTTTCTCCTTCCTACATTTCCAAAAGATTAGCCCAATGCCAAACCAGCTATCTATCCTCCTGCCACTAAAACAGGCACCTGGCAATTACAGCTCTGTAAAGGTGCTGGTTTCCCTTTGTGGCTGTGTGTGAAAGAAACAAAATACCCACTTTCATCTTTGCATCTGAGTGCATTTGTACTACACACGTACACAGGATTTTTCTACAAAGACAGGAAGGCAAGGTCTGTTTTTTCATCATGCATTTAAAAGTGAACTCTCACTGTGGGCACAGGGCTTTGTAAGCATGTGAGCAGCTTGCTCTTGGCTTCCCACAT
Source organism: Coracias cyanogaster (assembly GCA_033124195.1). Taxonomy (NCBI): domain Eukaryota; kingdom Metazoa; phylum Chordata; class Aves; order Coraciiformes; family Coraciidae; genus Coracias; species Coracias cyanogaster. The sequence goes on along the minus strand of JAVSBS010002767.1, from coordinate 13,909 downwards.
TTATTCCTGAAGAACACAAGTGCACTGAGCAAATATGCACATTTTAGTACTAATGCTACTAGAGTGTGTACACCGGTGCTTGTTACATATATATTTGTGCATTTACCAACAGTGTTTCTGGGAGGTAGGGAGAAGAAACACTGAAGCAAAAAAAGTCTATTAGCAGGAAAGTTAAAAATTTAGTGACACAATTTAGTAAACTGTATGAAGCGTGGCGTTCAGCACTCAAGAAAACGCCCAGATATTCAGTTCCTTATCTAAAGCATGTCCAAACTATCGGCACTTCTTGAGTCTGCAAAGCTGAACTGGAAATTGGACAAGACAGGCTTTTCTGGTATTGCCTGTTTCTGGTTTAGACAGATAGGGGATGATAGCATCTTTCTTTACACACTTCTGCAGCGCAGTTAGCCATCCAGGGCTAGCCAGGAAGCACAGTGATGTGCAGAAGAGATAACGAAGTCTGGGATTAATTTCAGCAGGCCCTTGATGTTGTTCCCAGTGGAGGTCTGGTCCCGTGTGCCCTTTTGTGTGCGGAGTGCAGCTGGTCTGCACTCCCAAAATGTCTCTCCCTCCCATCCAGTGGTGAGGCTTCAAAGATGGTCATTCTCAGGGCTGCCTCTGCAGAAGACGAGCAACACACAGGTTTGTTTCCTTGATGACTGCTCCTACATAACTCAGGCAACAATAGAAAAATAAAAGCAGTGGATTTCACAGATATCAAATCCACCATCACTTGTAGGCTTGGATCCTGGAGCACCTTCCTGTGTCAGAAAACATGGGCACCTGCCAAAACTGACCTTTTTGTGGCATTTTGCTTAATATTGGAGGACTCCTCTAAGCATAAGAAGTACAACCACCCTAATTCACCTCAAAGCTGTCTGGCCTAAAGAAACCAGAAGAAAAAAAGCAGGGTTTGTTCACTGTATTGAAAAGAAAAACAAAAAAAAAATATTCAAGAATTTGAATTTATTTGCCTTGAATTCATTTTCATTTGTAGGTAGATGCATTTGCAAGAACCAAATTGGTTCTTTATAATGGTGAAAGCAAGCAGCCACATTAAATGATTGAAAATAAGGTTACAGAATAGTGATCTATGTTTACATGCATTAGTAAAGAAATAGAACAAGTGTTTTGTTTTGTGTAGGTTTCACTTTAACCAGAAAAATGGACATTCCAGGGCTAAGGTGAAGAAAAACATAAATAAAATTGCCCAGTATTATGAAGAGGGGGGAAGGGATGTATGGAGTGTTAATAAATAGTAGAAAGTATTGATCAGTGATGGCGAAATATCAGTGAACTCTGCAGGGCACTTTGAGTTACCTCCTTGTCTTTGATTAGGTTGAAATGTTAAACTTAATCTGCAAATCTTTAAATGGGAATCAGACTTGAGAGTCTTGAAGACCTGAGATTTCAGAAAACAACCACTGAGTTTGATCCAAATGTCAGAACAAAATTGCAGAGCAGAACTTCATATTGCTGGACCTGGAAATGAAATTAAAAATCAATGAAAACTTTTTAGCCATTCTTTCTCCTCTTGATTCTTAATGAGTGGGTAAGAGGAATAGTAGCAGCTGGAGAACAATTTGCTGTATTAAAACTGTAGGTAGTGAAAAACTTCTGTTCCGAGTTTTTAAAAAATCATTTCATACATTAGAAATATTTGTGCACACGTAAAAATAATGAAAATTAAGGGGTTTATACTTTGCTCTTTTGCTTTCTGAAAGAATAGGTTTTAGGCTGCTGTGTTTCTTTAGGGGGAAAGCATGTTTTTTAAAAAACAAAACACAGGTTTCACCTTATTTCTTACAGGACCAGCTCAGACATTCAGCACGGTTTCAAGGACAGCCTCGTTTTAATGACAGCCTTCCTAATTCTTAAGTAAATCGAGTTTTCACTGGTTTCTTGGTCCACTTGGGAGGTGGGCACGGACACTCCGGATCAGCTGCTGGCGGCGAGGGCTGCATTGTAATGCAGAACAAATGAGGGTTGGATACATGCCCTCATCGCATTCAGCCGCCACTGCTGCCACTTACAATTACAAAGGACAAGAGCAGGAGACACTTCAGCAGCGGGGAAGCATGACCTGCGAGCCGCAGCTTATTTTGCACTGCACTTATTCAATACAGCACTGCCCTATAATTTCCTATAGCATTGTTATCTGTTAGCCGTTTACACAGTCACACCTTCATTATGTTCCCGGTTGCCAGCACCGGCTGCTTGTCACATCTATTGATTGCACTCCAGCTGCAATTTGCATGGCTCACTCCTAACTTTCCTCAGACAGCTTCATACCCCTCACAGGGACTGATACCCTGTATAGGGGCTGGTTCTCCTGCCAGGGACTCGTACTCCTACCAGGGATTGCCACCCATTGTAGGTACTGCTACCCCTGCCAGGACTGAGACACCTGCCAGGGAATGATTTTCCTTTCAATGGGGCAGCAGCCAGCAGCTGGCAGTCCTAGGCCAGGACCCCAACATCCCCATGGGAAACCCCATGAGGATCCCAGAGAAGCCATCCTTGCCCTGGAGCAAACACAACACTTGGCAAATTTAAGTCACTGTGATTCCTTCACAGATAGTCCCTGGGAACTCGATACCCAAATCCCTCTGTCAACTATTTGGCATTAATCTCTACAGTTATTGGGGGGGTGTTTTAATGCACAGGCTTGAAGAAAAACTGAGGCACAGGGAACAGGAAGGGGAACTTGTATTAGATGAATGTCAGTGTTGCCTACGTTGCGCAAGGTTTTCTATTTCCCTGCCATAATCAGAAGGATGTAAGTGTGTCTGTGAATCTGAGGGTGTCTCCCACAGATGCAAGCTGGTATGCCAGCAGTCACTGGAGGCACATGCAGGGAAGACAACATCCCACAGCTGGGGTGTACTATGCTGGAACTTGGGATGCTGTGCTCTGAACATGTGTGTGTATGCATGCAAACCTGACTGAGACGTGGATATTTTGCTGCAACCAGAGATGCAGTACTTAATTCCATTCATTTTTAAGTCAGTAGTACAGATCTTTTGCCTCCAGCTGGAAGCAGGACTGGATATGGCATCAGAAGTAGCTGAAGGTCTCTGTCTAAAAACTGTTTAAGTGGGTGCACAAGCAGAAGACAACAAGGTGATCAGATGGGGCTGAGAGAAGCGCTAATTGCCATGTTCCAGGAGGAATATAAATAGCCTCTTGAAAGGTTTGGTGATTCATTTGCCCTTTCTCTCCTGTACCTTTGTGTTTCAGGGAGAGATTTTGTGAGATTTTGGCTGTAGAAAGAAGGAATGCGAGCTATCTGAACCAACGGTGGTAGCTCAGCTGGATAACAAAATCCTCACATTACTGCAGAGCAGGCAACTACGCAAACCTTTTCAAATCCTCTCCACAAGTAGAGTGCAGATAAAAGCAGGCAGCAAAATGTTTCTGAAATTATCTGTGATGGAGTAAAATCATGCATCATTTCATGAAGGATGCTGAATCAATGCTTATTACTAACAAGTAAGGTGTTTAAATCTTTCAATGGGTATGAGAAAAGAAGAAAAGAAAGAGAAGGAAGTGTCTGAGATCAGCACAGAAAATTGTAACATGCTTAAAATAAATCTGTCCTAATTATTATTATTTTAAATTGTAATGTATATATTCCCGATCTTTCTCTATCCCTTCCTTTCAGTTTATGACATTGGTTAACGTATTGATCCATTCACTTCTTTTGTGTTTTGTCCTCTCCTTTTCTCTTGCTGTCACACATGCAGCATTTTAAAGAAATTACACCAGTGCACATGAAAGCAACAGCTTGTAGAAAAACAATCTAATCCCAGTAAAATGTTGGTAATTGTGAATTTTGTCTTTGTCTTCAAGGGGAAAAAAAGTCAGATAGCCAAGCCTAAAAGCAAGAATTAGCATAGCTACTTTTGAGAATTAATTCTGAAAAAAGCCAAAAATGCCTCAGTTTGGTGTTAATCATTTCACAGGTTCAACATTGACTAATGCATAAGAATTCTCATTTCAGAAATTTTTAGTATTTCCATAAATGTAAAGTATTATAATTTTATCTGTTATTGCCTCCTACATACAGCTGACTCTGGGACTGTTGTTTAGGTTAGATTTTTTTGATGAAGTATTACCTTTCTCTTGTATTCCCAGTCAGAAGGTCATGAAAGTCATAATACAACCTGGACACTTACCTCTCACTGTTCCTGCAATACAGAACAGTACAGTGTCACTTTAAAATTTACGGCTAAGGTCAAGGCCAAAGGAATCAAATAAACCTCTGCAAGCAGTGGAGCACAGGGGTTGGTGTGGAGAGGTCATCCATATGTCAGTGGTGCTGTAAAGTGCCGGCGATGGAGACAGGGCAAGCTGCTCACCCCTGTTTTGAGACCACACACAGATACTATTCACATGGTTACCTGAATTTTGATAGCCACTAATACTTACATTTTTAAAAGCAACCTGAAAATAGCTAACTCAAAAGTAAGATGTCATTGAAAAATGTGCTGTACTGTGTGTGGGCTTCTCAGCCAACAGCAGAGCTCATCCTGATACAAATCAGACCACAATTTCAATCTCTTTACAAAAGCAGAGTCAGTCAAGCTGATGAAGGAAGAGAGAGGAAGAATCCTGCTAAAACTTCCTAAAGTCCTGACAGTCTCTGGGTTGGGCTATCAGCATGAAGCATGTTTTCTATCCAAATTGTCCTCTGAGCTCAAGGAAACTGTACTCCCAGACTTCTATCTCGGTGTGATCAAGGAGGCATCCTGTACCATAAACACCATTCAATATTTGTATGTTTACCCAGAAGTTTTTATGTCAGTTGTTTAAATCCAAAAACAATGGTGAAGATGAAAGAGCAAGAAGACTTTCTTGTGCTATTTCAGTATTTGCTGAAACTAATAATTCAGTGTCATATGTGATGATGTAGTGAGTCAGCAAACGAGAAATATCTCTAGGGAGCTCTTTGTTCTGCTATTTTTTTCCCACCCAGTACTTCTGGTTGTCAACACAAAAACATAAAATAAATTTTCAGATTCTAAATAAAGCATCTTACATATGATCCTAATACTTCTTGCTGGAAAACAAAAAAGAAAATAAAATAAAAGAAAAGAAAATTAAGTCAAGAGCTGATGTATAATTTTCTTTAACTGTCTTCCCCTTTGACAAAGATGCAATAGGAATCTTGAGCATTTGAAGAGGATGTTTATTAAACTGATTCTATAAATAGAAATTGGTATTTTATATTTTCTCATTTTATGATACAAGAATATTTTGTATTTTACATTGGTGTTATTTCAACATTTTTCTCCTTTGTCCATCTGTCACTTTTATACTGGATTTGGTTTCTAATAAAATCTGGGGAGAAATAGGCCACAGACATCAAATTTTACCTATTTTTAAGACAAAGTCTGCTTTTACCAATTTTGGCTAGTTTTAGGATTCAAAAAACTGCTAAGAAATCTCATGTTGCATAAGATTCACTCTATGTTCAATTCACTGGTAGAAAAAGAGAAAGGTGTTTCCAAAATAAACTTGATGTTACCATCTGAAAGCCTGTCTTTCTCCATTTGTGTGCCAAGGAGCACAGGGTGGCAAGACTTTTCACTTAGGTCTTCACCTAAGTTAAGTGTCAAAATTAGATGGGATGAATCCAGACTTAGGTCTCTGGCCTTGTGATTAAACAATGGATTTAAAACTGTATTTCCACTGAATCTTTCTCTACACTAAACTTGGCAGAGTTCAGATCCGCCAGTTTTATTCAGAAACTGTCCAGCAGTAAAGAGAAGTTGATTATTTTAAAATAACTCATGTCAGTTTGGCTAAGGTTTTTTTGCATACAGCACTTGTATTTTAAGGCTTCAGTGGCTGCCTGTCATTGTCATCCTGATGTAAAACTGATCTTTATTGGTATGACACATAGAAATTAGTGCCTGAATACAAATTCAGTGAGAAAAACTAGGGGAAGAAGATTCTGGATGGAGGGCAGAAGCAAAAACCTTTAACTGAAGGGCTCCATAGCTACTACTAATTAACACAGTAACTGGCAGAGCCACTGTGTTGCGAGGGAATTGTTATGAAGTACAATGAATTTATATGTTTCTTACATGGAGGGAGGATTCAGGGTTCACCATTGTGATGGACATGCTGGGCTTCAACAGGTTTCTCCAGGGTCTTAAAATAACATCTTTGACCTTCATCTGTTTGTTTTGGACTGAGATTTTGATCTTCTGAACCATCCAGAAATATCAGGTTGTTCTTTGAGACTTCTGGAGTGAGGGAGACACACAGACTAATTACTGTTGTCTCTGTGTCTCTTGATGCCTCTACTTCTCTTGATGCATGTTTTGGATCTGTTGTCTGTCTTTGCTGCCTGAGTTTCCTTGACTTATATGTGGACCCTGGGTGGGGTAAATGTTTTCCTTCAGTGACTCAGTTGCTGCAAAAGACCTACATGCAAGTACCTTTAGGTATCTCTGTTTTCTGCAGGTAGATGTTTCAGCAGCTCTGCTTTCCTCACGCCTGAGATTAGGATTTAGCTGAGGGAAAATCAGTTGTAGTGCAGGATAAAACAAATTAAGGGGAAATTGATGTGGGAGGTCCAGGATAAACCTGTAATAGTGTTGTCTGCCTTGGATTATACCTTTCCCTCATTCAAAATAATTCAAGGAGTTTATTTTTTAATTAATGAACTACTACTGTTTTTTTCAGTGGTGTTGGTGGATATTTATTTAGGTGTGTGATTGCAATCATAGCTCCCTGCTTGATTATATTCTAGTACAGTAGGGATGTCTACAAGAGGAGTCTTCAGCCAAGTGATGCCCATCTACGTTTAGCAACATGTCATAATGGAGAACCATCCTAGCATGAAACTGAAAGGGACCCACTAGCTTCTGGGTGTGGCAACCGCACATCAGAGAGAAACATCAACCAGATTTTCAAGCTAGATTTAAACTGTTCTACATCAATGCTCTATCATATAGGAACTAAAATGCACAAAATTGTTTGATAGTTCGAGGTAGCCTTTATATTCTTTGCTTTTCTCTGCTGGCAATAGGTATCCTCTCTCTTTCTGACTTCTGAATGGCCACACTGTGCAACACAGACAACCTTCCCCAGGCAAATGATTGTATCAGATGGTTTATTGGAAGGATGTATGGGGACAATTTTTGTTTTAAATGGTTTTATAGAGTTTATAGGTTAGTTAATTAAAAAAATATACTTTTCTTTTTAATTTCTGCAATGACCTTATTCTGTTGTAGGGTGCTCAGTAGAGCCTTCCAAGCCTTATATATCTTAGAAAGCTGTAGCTGACGATTACTGCTGGCCAAGTGTTGGAAAGCAAATGCAAGTAGAGAGGTCTGTCTTTACTTTCACGCACTTTTATGCATACATTCTAAAGTGTTGCTTTTGGCTTTGCAGTGATTATATATCATATAAATTAGGATGCCTTCTGAAAAATATGTTTTAAAATATTTTTCTGACAGAAAATTGCAATGAAATACCTTTTGTAAAGTATCAGGATATCACTGAACCTGATGCATCTGCTAGGAAGCCTAACAAGACGTTAATGAAATTTAATACACTTCTCTGCTACTGACTTATTATACCTTAGTCTCAGTCACTGTCACTAACAAGGTCAGTGATTGGTGCTGAGGGTCTGAAGGAAAAGTCTGTATTACTAAACATAGATATGCCTGCCAACATAAACTTTAGTCACATTATACTTCTATAATAACTTCTTTAAACTCTAACACATTGCATTCCTGAAATAATGCTGTACAATAACTATGCTGTAGTATTTTTCAGTAGTTTCTTATTTCTTTACAATGTAGTTACTGCATGATTACCCTATAAAGCATTTTTAGAGTCCCAGAGAAGTTGGTTAAGGTTTCTCATGACATAAGCTAGCAGCAATCATTTTAGAAGATGGTAGAGTCCTTCATCAAAAACATTGCAAGTCTTTGTAAACCACATGACTGCTGAGGGGAGAATTTATCCATCTTTTAATTTTTGGAAGATTTCCAAACTGAAAAGATTAAGGTGAAAAGTGTATTGTATGTAAGCAGTACCTGGTCATTTTAGCTTTCCTTTATCCCCTGCAGTAAGTATTTGCATCTGTATTTTACTGACAAAAAAACTGTCAGCACAGAGAAATGAAGGCCTTCATTTTTATGTGTGGTCACTGTTTTGAATACTTCTCAGGTGCCAAAATTCCCAGTGAAGCCACTGCATGTTGAGAGTGATGAGGGTGATGCTGCAGTTCAATTCCTTGGGAATTCCTTGCAGCTATCCACCCAAAGAGGTGGGCTGGGGACTCACCGGTGACAGGGCACCCCTGCCCCACTAAAGGCTGATTAGGTGCCCCTCTCCTCTGCCTGTGGGTGCTACCAGAGCCAGGCAGCACTGGTCTATGCTGCTGTCCTTGGCTGATGCTGAGAAGTGCACTGGGCAGAGAAGGCTGCAGCTCCTTGCTCTGAACCACCACACTGCAGCACAGGGAACTTTCCCCCAGAAGATTCATTGTTTTAAATGGTTACTCAAACGATACAGAGGGACAAAAATGACTTTTCAGTATTTCAATATCAGAGAATATATATATTTAATAATTTATTAATAATATTAATAATAATCTGTTGTACTTTGATGTATTCTCAAGTGCTTAAAGAAAGAGTGTATTTGGTTACCTTTCTGCATATTGTGATACTGGGGCACTAAAAGAAACCTGGTCAGTGGAGGCCTTACAGAAGGTCTGTGAACAAGTTAATCCTGTAAACTGACTGTGACCAGTCTGGGCCAGGACTGAAACAGCTGAAGGCAGAATGAGGTTTCAGACATTCCAGCTTTGGGGACACTTTCATTCCATGTTTTGGTCTAGTTTATTACAAACATAGGAAACACTATTAAAATCAAAACTGTTTCTGGTGGTGAGCTGTATCTCTGCTCCTCTCAAGAGTCCGAACTGATGAGTTATGTTTTAATATGCCCATACAAACATCTTTCAGAAAGGTTTGTTTCATCCTCAGTGACTGCTGCTGGTTTGTGTGGCATATACAGGCTTACTAATTACAATGATTTGCAGTCTTTGGCATCTAGGTATTTTCCCCATTACAGAGAATATTGTCTGTGCAGCTTTAAAATGTTTACCTCATGCTCATCAGGGAGTTGGATGTCTCTTACTGCTGGCATGTTGCACAGTTAACCCCTATCAGAGTAGATCTGGGGCCTGGAAAAAATGAGGGGAAGAGGGAGAGCTTCTCCTGTGGGAGGCAAAACTTGGCTGCTGTGACTATCCCGTAGCAGAGAGTGTCTTGCATCCCAAATTCCTTCGGTTCTGTTGCATTTTAATGAAGGGGCAAAATCCTTTTAGAATTGCCTTAACCTCCTGCTATCCAATACCACAGTGTTACACAGCCTAGGCTACTTCATGTGCGAGAATATGCAAAGCAGACAGGAGGATCTGTCTGCAGTTAGGCATTTTTCTGGCAAACTTGATACACTGAATATGGATCCATACCCTCATTGCTTCATCACCACCCTGTGATGTTTGGCCCCAAAGCTGAAGTGGCTTTGCTGCAAATAGCCACACTGACAGCTCCTTGTAAGTAGGGCAAGAATGGATTAGTGCAGGCATTTTGCGGCAGAAGGCTCTGGAGTCTCACCTGCACAGGCACACGATTGCATTCATGTCCTGCTTTAACGCCCTTGAGCATCTTTTATCTTCCAAATTCTAAGGGACTTAGTTTTTTTTCTCTACCTACATAGGCAGGAGGGAAAAAAAGCAAGCAGAAATGGGGTAGGGAGGATGGGAGAAAAATAGAGGGTGGCTACAACATCCCTTTCCCCTCTCAAGAGCCTATAGGGCACGTCTGCTCCCAAACAGTGAATTACAAAGGTCTCTACCACAGCCTGCCGCTCTCAGTATCCACAGCTCCTTAGGGAAAGGACAGCAGAGCTGAAAACTAGGGAATACGGCAGCCAGATGGCCTCTTCTTCAAGGGTCTGTGCATATTCTGGGAAGTGCAGAGTCTGGAGCTTACTTCTACCACTTGGTCTGCTGCTCAGCAGGACCCTTTTGCTCTGGGAGGAGCACCCACTGCAAATGCTGCAATACTCTGATGGAGCATCACTGGTGCACCTTAGATGTTCAACCTCATTTTACATATTTTCATTTCCGTAAGTTTGATGTAGCTTTTTTTTGAAAATTGTTTCATCTGCAATTTTTGTAATATCATCACTGAAAATCAAGTTACTCTAAATTTCAAAAAACAGAAAGATAAAGAAAAAATTGATTTCATATTTATTCTACTTCATCTAAATACGTTTGTACAGGAAAAGTACTAGCCACTTATAATACTCACAGGCTTACTATTCAGATTTGGAAATTTTTCCAAAGATTTGTTCCTGAAGTCTCTTATCTGAAGTGCTTAGCTGAAATAAGGGTGGGCTTCTTTTTTCTTCAGCCATTTTCATTTTTCTCCATTTCTGTTGATTACTGACTCTGCACTATACTGCTTAGGCATGGAAATTTAAAGGACTATGTATAATTAAGGTGTGCAACCTGGCATCCAGTTTCACACTCTCATTCCCCATCATACTCTCATAGTCACCGTCAGTCTTCCAGTTTATAAACTATTTGGACTGCCCTTCAGCTCTCCTCTTTTGAGAGAATCTGAGTGGATTGTTAAAAATCCTGCAAAGCTTGGACTTCTTGCTTGGGTACCTCCAGCGCTGAGAGAAACTGTTCTATCTCGTAAGAACAGGAATATAGGTTTTGACGTACTGGCTGGAATCAGTAATTGCGATGGGTCACAAGACGAGTCACAGCTCCCCAGACAGTACAAGCAAGAGCCTTTCACATCAGGAGTCACACCTTAAACCCTTCTACCTGTCTGATTCACCTTGGCCTGAGCAGGTGACTGTGCATTGTTGTGATGTACATTTCTTCACAGGCTGTAAGTCAAGGTGTGTGAAGCTATTGCCTTTAGAACAGTCTGAAATACTTCAGCTTGAATGTAAAAAACCTAACAATGTCCACAAACAGGCCCATGGAGATGGGAAAAGTCCTAAGCTGCTTTATTCAACAAAAAGGAGCATGAAATACCACAAGCAATCATTACTGGGGCATTCAGGAACACCCATAATTTCTGTGGGATGCATTGGCCATTAGTAGATGTAAGCACATAACCGAAAGAAAGCTGATATTATTTTACAACTTAGCTTTTTTCCCAACTCATTGATACTGGTTTTGTATTTCCTAGATTGACTTTATGTCACTTTACCATAGTGCTTAAAATCATGTATATGTTTGCCAGGGAGGAGAGGCAAACCCAGTTGTATGGGACTGATAACCTTGCATTTAAGTTTAAAAAAGTTGTTGAAACAGCAGATGTCACTGGGTGGAGAAGCTTACTCCTTCAGTTGTGCAGAATAAGACAAATAAGCAGAGCACATTTAAGGAATTCTATTGACTTTGTAGCTGGGTAGTATAAAAAATGGTTGTCCTTCAACATTCCTTGTGGCCAAGGGGAGACTTTCCACCAGCTTAAGGTGTCCTCGTGCCTCCACCAATCCTGAAAACAGTGTAGGAAGGAGCTATACTACCAGTACCGCTGAGCTGCGGCTAATGTGGCTTGGTGATACTTTCTTATAACTGTGCCTAGAACTGAAAAGCAGTTCATGAAATTGTTAGCACTGAATGATAGTTTACTGGTGGCTTTTCAGGTTGGCTTGATAGCATGATTTCTCTAGCAACTGACAACGCCGGTCTCTTTCTGAACACCTCAGATTCCAGTCACTTTGGGAGTATAACAAAATGTGTTGAGCTTGAAGACACTCCTAAAAATGAATTAATGTCCTGGGACGTTCATTTTACTTCTAATTGGATCTTGCTTCTCTTTTAATCCCTAATGGGTAAGATTGGTACTGAAGCATAGAAGACACTTTTCTAAATCTGACTTCTGAATTGAGTGACTTAAATTCCAGGCTGGTCTGAAGTTTGACGTGTGGTTGAATGTGCAGTTGTGTTTTGCAGTAGCATTACTACTTCACACGCAACTGCAAGCTTTTGCCACATTAATAGATGAGGGTCAGCTGTGCTCAGGACAACAGAAGCCAGAAGGAGAAGGGGAGAAAGGGTAACAGCTGAAGGCTCAAGCTAAAAAATAGTGATTGCCTCTCTGGTTTCCAATAGATGTATTTTTCACCCTGAAACAGACAGAAGCTTTTTAAGGGGATGTTTACTTAAGCTATGTAGCAGTTCAAAGTTTGATTCTTTTGGTGATGTGTATGCTGTAAAAAACAACACCTGCAGCCAGTAACCTGTGAAAGCTCCGCATGTAAAACCTACTTCTGTGCAGGGCTTCCTGAATTATATCTGACACCTAAGGCATGTGGTTTAATTCACAGGCTCTCTTTCCTTAGCTGGTAAAGTGAGGGGGGAGTTTCCCCCGTGCTTTGTGCTATACCACACAGCTAAAATTGAGGGTACACAGGGCCTTCTTACCGCATGTGACCTGCTCTTTGGAGGACGGAGCCCAAGAGGTGCCATCATCTTGATAAGCCTGTGTCCTCCAAATCCTAGTTTAATGAGCACTTTTAGAGACTTTAGTGGAAATATTTCTGTTTATTTAATTTGAAAATCTGTGTAATGTGTAGCTCTGCCTTGTCCAAAAATGACAGAGGCCTAAACCAACCAAACACAGAGGGTTTCTAATAGCTGGAGAGTTGCAGTGGAAGTGCTTAGCAGCAGGAGCTGGGTAACCTACATTCCAACAAGAGGAAGTTTTAGATTAAAGGAGTTCTGATAAACAGGGTTTTTACTGTGCTCTGCCAGCCGACTACAAATGCAGTAAGCACTAATGATGACATTAATTATTTAGCACAATTTTTTTCTTGATATTCTTCCGTTTTCCATTCACTGCCTAGGTTTCCAGATACATGTTTTTAAGTTAGAGAATAACTAAAGAGGATAGAGCACAGAAGCAGTAGGTATCTTGTAACTTAAAGCAGTATCTTATCTGTTGTATACCTTGGTTTTTTGCAATGAACATGTAATGCTTTGTAGTCAAGCTTTTCAGAGGAATGCTGTTGTCATCTTCCCTCTCTGTAAATGCCCCTCTGCTCCCCGACACTTTAATTGCACAGTTGCCTAAACGAGGCACAGCAGAATGTTAATGTACAAGTCTGAGCAACAACACACTCCTCTTTCCGTAGAGCTTTTGCCCTTGATCATGAATATAGCAGAGCACATACCTTGAAAATAACTGGAGATTCAAGGGGAATCACTAAGCTTAGCCTCTTGCAAAGGGTTTGTGGATACAGGGATCCTTCAACAGTAACTCTTATTTTTTTTCCCTGGGAATAATAAGCAGTGCAATTAGTGAACTAGTTATTAAGTGTTTGGTTAGGGAGGGCAGCAGTGGCATTTCTCTGTTTCTGGAAACAGAGTGTTCAGTGTCCACACGGTCTAAAGCGGAAAGAAAAAAAAAAAAAAAAAGACGAAGAAAAGGGTTGAAATGCTGCCTGCAACCTCCCTTCTCGCAAGCTGCCCCTCCGGCTTCTTCCAGACGAGGCGGCAGGATGTTTTTATTCGCTCCGGGGCCACTCTCCCTCGCTTTCTCCGGGGAGCCGGGCACAGCCGGCAGCCCAGAGGGAGCGGAGTTTGGGGACGAGGGCTGGCGGAGCTGATGTCAGAGCAGGGCGGCGGGAGCGATTGGGCTGCGGGAGACTTCGCAGCAGCAAATCCGCCGCCCTCGCCCCCCCCCAGCCCACCCCCGCGCCGCTGCCTTCAAAGCGGCCGGTGCCCAGCAACTCGCCGAGGTGCAAAAAGTGGGCGCGGGGCCGGCGGAGCCGCCGCCGCCCCCGGGCATCGCCCCGGCCGGGCCCGGCACGTCGGGGCGGAGGCGCGACCCCTCGCCGCGGC
>JAVSBS010002766.1:71603-95727 GCA_033124195.1 Coracias cyanogaster | reverse complement strand
CTTCCTTCCGTCCTTCCTTCCTTCCTTCCTTCCTTCCTTCCTTCCTTCCTTCCTTTTATTTTCAAGAGCTTCTCAGCCTAGTAACCAAAAATAGGGTGAAAAAAGTCAAGTATATTTTTTCAGCCCACTGAGCAAGCAGCACAATGCTCTAATAGCTCCTTAGGGCTCCATCCTGCAATGAAATATGTGAGTGACATGTCTATCAGTATTTTACAACATAGCTGCCATACTTGTGTCTGTGTACAACATAAATGTTATCCAATCCTGTAGACAAAAACAACAACGAAAAAGTATGTATAAAGAAATACATGCACTTGAAGGGTTTTTTTTAAATTGCTTATGTATTCTTTAAGGAATAGAACCATAATGCACTGCTAGTGACATGTAATTACCATATTTTAGCTTGATTTAGAAGCAAAGTTTAAAAAAGCATACTTTTTTTTAATTTGTCTTGAATTCAGTGAAGTGTATAGACATGCTAGGATACCTCAATCAATCCTTATTTTTACCTCCATACTTCCCTGGTCTTCTTAGGTCAAAGTTTATTATACTTATATTAAAAATATAATAATTATTATTTTATAACAAATAGCTAAAACAGATTAAAATTCCATATTATAAAATATAGAAAAGGTTTTAATGGATATAATTCTTAATATAGTTCTATATATTTCAAAGTAATTTCCTTAAAACTCTATTCAACTCTTCCCTAATGATTTTATGCCTATTAAATTCCATTTTGAAAAATCATTGAATGAAAATGTGTGACATCAACTGAAATATATTTAACATTTCTACCTCTTTAGACCATGTACTCCTTTAAGAACTAGTACATATTGCCCAAGACCTCCTATTCCAGTTTACCTATGGCTTAGTAAATCATATCTAAATCTTAACATTAAACATTAGACTAGCATAATTCTAGGCATGAATATAAATTTTATAACCAAATTCCAGTTCATATCAGAAAACTGAGAATTTAAACACAACTGTGCCTCATTCTGATTGGAAGAGGTAGTTCAAGAAGTTACTTTTTGTGAAGCATATGTGTACCTCAAAAAGCAGTACAATACCTGCCTCATCAGTGGGATTTTTCTCTGTCTCTAAAAAGCCTAACACTGGAAACATTTGATCCAGAGACCTGTAATGCCAAATAAGCCTTCACTTCTTAAATAGATTATTTGGTAGCAGTCTGGACAAGGACAGAAATCCTCCTTTTAAATAAATAAACTTTAACAGAGAAAATTATATGGCTACTTCATGTTTGGCAGCACTTAATAAAAAATTCTCCTTTTAGCAATGAAAAAAATTAAAACAAGGATTGACTTTAAAAACAAGAATGAAATCTAAAATAAGAATTTTTTTTCTAAGGAAAAATTAAACAATAAGTATTCTTTATCTTCCATTATTTCTTACTAAATTCTCAAGCATTCTTTTCTGGTACTTACAAGTAAGCTTATTTTATTGTCAAAAACTAGGTTTCTAGTTACTTAGCAACCCCTATTGTGTGGCTAATGTATCACTGAGGTTTTTGTCAAGATAACAAGGAGTATAGAGACAGTTATGTACACATTCAGACTGCTACATTGATACTTTTATCCTGACTAAAAGTCTGTCCTTCTTCATGTCACTTTTATCCTGTAGATGAAGGCATAAGTTAGTTACTGGATTTTTTTAGTATGAAACTAAATCTTGCATGTATGTTTCCTGACTTATGAGAGTTCAGAAATTTAGGATGAAGTCTTACCATCTTTACTGATCTTGCAGTATTCAGTCAAACTATTCAGACAGCAATACAATTATGGTGAATGGCAGTGGAGACAATAAATTATTTTATATTTAACTTCATAACACTATAACAATATTTTTCCTTATCAAAGGGTTCTCCTTTGATAGCTCATGTGAATTAAACTGCTTTTATGCAGGGTGCATTTCAGAAAGGTTCTAAGTCTATTTTATTTGCTTATGCTGAAGTTGTCCTTGGGAGATACTCAGACTTGGTTACATTGACTAAAACATGCTGCTGTTTATAGCTTTTTCATATTTTTCTTTGAAGGTTTAATATACTTAAGAGGATACATATGTCGTTATCTGGAGATTTTTACGTGATCTTATTTTCCAATATACTTTAAGTCACCGTAAAGATGCTGACCAGGAAGCTGCTGTATGTGGAGGAATTAGTGATCCACAATACAGCTAACCTGAGCAGGTGCAAGTCTCTGCTGCAGTATGCTGCGTGTCCAGCATGACCTTCAGGCCACCTGTTTGGTCTTGCCTCTATCTATCTATCTATCTATCTGAGGCAAGAAGTTCTCGTGGAAACATTCTTTATGAATAGAGTTTATTTCTTGAAAGAGAATTATGTAATAGCTCAAATGAGCAAAACGGAGGAACATCTCTCCATTGAGGGATCTGCAGATCTGCACAACATGTCCATGTGATGCTGCACAAATGCGTTCCCAGGATCTGAAGGTGTCATGGTTTAGGTCCAGCTCACAAACACCAAACAGCTGCTCAGTTACTCCTTCCCCTCAAGGGAGAGGGAGGAGGAAATATAATAAAAGACTTGAGGGTCAAGACGACAAAGAGGGCTCACTCACCAATTATGGTCACAGACAGATAGACTTGACTTGGGGGAAAAAAACCCCACATCAATTTAATTTGAACAACAACAGTAATGTTTATTTACCAATCAAATCAGAGTAGGATAATGAAAAATATAACCAAATCTCAAAATCAACTTGCCCCCACTCCTGGGCTCAGCTTTGCTCTTGGTACCTCTACCTCCTCTACCCTAGCAGCACAGGGGAATGGGGAATGGGAGTTGTGGTCAGTTCATCACACATCGTTTGTGCTGTTCCTTCCTCCTCAGAGGTCTCTCCCACAGGAGACAGACCTTCGCAAACTTCTCCAACATGAGTCCTTTTTCATGGGCGACAGTTCTTCACAAGCTGCTCAAATGCATGTCCCTTCTGCAGGGTTCAGTACTCCCAGCAACAGACTGCTCCAGCGTAGGCTTCTCTCAGAGTCATGGCCTTCTTTGGGCACAGTTACCTTCTCCAGCATGGGGTTCTCCATGTCCTATAAGTGGGCTTCTGCTCCACCGTTAACCTCCATGGCCTGCTAGGGCTCAGCCTGCTATCTCACCATGGGCTGCAGGGGATTCTGCTCTGACATACCTCCTCCCCTCCTTCTTCACTGACCTTGATGTCTGCATAGTTGTTTCTCTCATGTCCCATTCCTTTCCTCTGCTTCAACTTGCCCATCAGGTTTTTCCCCTCTTCATTAATGTTATTCGCAGAGGGGCTACCACTGTCACTGCCTGGCTCAGCCTTGGTCAAAGGTGAATCTGACATGGAGCTGGGGTAACTTGTAGAACCTTCTCACAGGAGCCACTCCTGTAGCCCCTCCTCGACTACCAAAACCCTGCCACATAAACTCAGAACAAAAGTCGTGTAAGATTTACTTTTTATCTATATGACTTTTCTTATTCTGTCTTACTAGAGTCACATTTTTATATTGTCATTTGTTATTGGACCTCATTAAAAGCCAGAAAGAAATCTGCAACCTCTCTGCTTCTATCCCTCTCTCCCAGACCCCCACCCCTTTCCCTAGTGCAGAACAGTCACTTAATATTTCTTATATAATTTCTTTTTATTTTCAGGAAAACTACATTTTAACTCAGTGCAGTTTCTTTGGATAAGAAAGAAAGGGCTCAAACTGATTTATATAGCAGGTCCACTTGAAATATACTTGAGATGTGACAGAAATTTACTGCAGATTGGTCTGGCAAAATACAGTGTCTTTGGTTTTGTGTTGCTGGTTGGTTTGTTTGGTTTTTTTTTCATTTTGATAAAATATGTTCTGTAAAAATGCATAAGAATTAAGAATTCTAAAATGTATTTTTATACCTTTTCTACATAAAGAAACATTTTTCTCTTCCATTTCAAGGTAATCTGTTATAAAAACTAGCAGAACTCTCAAAAAAAAATCTTTGTGATGTTAGATTACAAAATCCAAAATAATTCTTCCAACTTCGTAAAAAATCAGATGTGAAGATACTTTTCAAACAGTACTCTGATCACTTACATCCTTCATGTAGTGCCAGATCCTTAGTTTCTTTGCTGGATTTGTAGATACCCAATTTGCACCACTTAAGAGGGTATTGTTTTGAAATCTACACAAAGCTCCATTTGCCTTTCTTCTCAGGAGATAGAAACCAAATCATTCCAGTCTGAAACAGAAAAATAGAAAAAAAAAAAAATCTTAAGCGTACTTCTACCTTCAAACATAAAAATATCGAAGTGAAAATCCAATCTGCATCGTCACCTGTGTTTTAGCCTACACAGCATGAAATAAACAGAAATCTTAAAATAGGTTTTGAAATAGTGAGTAGCATTCTTCCTTTAGGCTTACTGGATAGAATTTCACTAAGTTCTTCTAAATTTCTGTGAATTTAGGTGTAGTCAGGACTCAACAAAAACATACTGCAGTGAAAACCCAAGGATTCATTTTCATTTGCATCATTTCACAGTGTGAAGTAGCCCTAAAAGTGCTTCTTTTTAAGTTAATTTGACGCGAGCACATTGGCATTTTGTATCAGCTGAGTGTGAGAATCAAGTCATTGGCTTGTTAACCCACTGGGTCTTCTTACTCCAGGAATATCAGTTAAGAATACTTGCATTTGTGACTACTAGAGCTTGTTGTCTTTGTCATGGCTTAATAGATGGCAGCAATGACAAAATTAATGCTGTAACAGTTGCAATATCTAACATGTGCAAGGAAGTCTTTTTGACTTGGTGTGTTACATATAATCATCACTATTTTTGTGTGGTGAGGCCATCATCAAGACTCTTAAGTGTTTTTCCATAGTTAAACACAAAAAGTTCAATTTCATTGATTAATAAGTGTCAGTTGCAATTTGATCTTTTAAGGTGCATGAAAGGTCCACACTATGTGGTAGGATTTCAGAGGAACCTTTGCCTTTTGGAGGAGCATCTAGAGGCTGCTGACAGTTTATCCACAGGCATCTTCATGTGCTAAACAGTTAGGTGTATGCAACCAAACCCTAACTAAAACTAATAAGAAAGAAGATGGATCCTAATGTATATTAAAGGAATTTAAGGGGAAATAAACTGAAGTGGAAAATTTGTATAACGGAGGATATAAACTATTTGTCACACTTCTACAGGCTGTTTGCTATAGTCATAATAAATGGAATTCAATTTGTCAAATAATAACACACACCTACATTTCTCTATACATAAGCCATTTACATAATGTAAGCCACTTACATTTCATAAAATATAGAATCATATAATATCTCAAGTTGTAAAGGACCTATAAGGGTTGCTGCATTCAGTGCTAACTTGCCCATAGATAGAAAAGAAATGCAATGCAAGATGTGGATTCTCTGCAGGCCTCATCTGCCGGCCCTAAGAATTTGTCTCAGATTCTCTGCATCTCAAATGCTACAGAAGTTTGTATGTGTGTGCAACTAAATCAAGCCTTTAGTCTACATGATGTTACCTTGAAAGCTGCTCATGTCACCCTAAATTAGGCACCTTCATTTGGTCAGTGGAACAGCTCTTAAGCTCCATTACCTATAATGATAAGGGGCCATACATATATGTTTAGAGACAACTGAGATTTGCACAAGTCTGGCAGATATGGTGCAAGGCTGCAGGACACCTTCACTCTCTGGAAAGGCAGTTGGAATATACATGGGACAGTCTCAGGTAAGGAAAATAGTACTATGTTTAGGCAACTGATCTGAATTCACATGTAGAGATTTATATTACATATAAATGGCCTAATATTAAATCCCATCTAACATATGATTCAGTTATTCACAAACATGTAAACAAACCATTCATTGACATGTTTGTGTTTCACTAGGAACCTTATTTAAAATTAAAGGTAAGAGTATTTCTGTTTTGTTCTTCACTAGAGAACAAGACTTCCACCAGTAACTTTTCTCACAATTTGTATCTTTCTTTGATGATTTTTCTTTCCTGTCTTTAAAATTGTTGATATTTTCAGCCTCTTTTCAATTAACTTCATAAAGAAATTTTATATGCCTATCTTCAGTTGATTTACTTTTAAATATCTTCTGGCTGCGTATTTTTGTATTACTGAACACAGAGATACTAATGGGTTCTCAGGTCCAGATGTGTCTCTCATGATGTTCCTAAACCACATCACTCTTCCTACCCTGTAGTTAGGTTTCTACATAGAGCAAACCTGTCAAAGCAAACTGAATAAAAGGTGTGACATGTACACATAACTTCCTGACCTCGATGAATAGAGTCTGCCCTGGGATTTTACCACAGAACTTGCTAGTATGTGAGTTTGTTTTCAGTATCATTTTATAAATGAATGGATTGAGATCTGTCTATGGCAACCATTGTTACAATACTGTTACTGGAGCAACCATTGTCCTGGTATGATTACAGTACAAATACTTTGAATTTCTGCAACATCATTTTTGTGAAATATCTAGAGCTGCTTAGTCATTCTTTGGAAAAAAAAAGAATTAAAATATCATTTTGCTATGTAAGCAAAACTGACACTGTGTGCAGAAATAAAAAGTAGTATTAGTATGGTAATAGTACAGTAACATTAATCAGTAAAGAAGTCTACCATCAAGGAAAAGATTAGGTACAGTCTGCCCTCAGATGTGAAGACCGAACCCCTGGATAAATAATACGGAATTTCACCTCAAGATTCAAGAAAATGTCTAGAGTTTTTGTTTGTTTTCAGAGAAACACACAAAAGCTGAAGAAAATAATTTTCCACTTTTTCAACAATATCTGATTGCAATGATTTGGAGGGAAGGAGAGAATATTGTTAAAAGAGTATATTGTAGCCAGTGATATGGAGAGAGAAAGCAAGCCATAATACTCAGAGATATTTTCTAACCTTAACCGCAAGCAAAAGTCATCAGGACTTACTCAATAATGGTGACAGGACATGATTCATTTCACTTATTTCATCTTGCCAAGGACAATTGTACAAAGACAGGATAAAATGAAGTCTATGCCTTTTCTTGTCTCTTATATTTCACAGGTAGCTTCAGAGTTACATCTTTTTTGCCGAAGTCTGCAGCTTAAAATGCTCAGGGAACAAAATAAAACTTAATAATAGGGGGTTTGTTTGTTTGTTTGTTTGTTTTACTATAGAGATAGTAAGAATTGGAAATCTCTCATTAAAATATTTTGGTTTTATTTAATGACAGTCACAGTGTACAGTGATTCAAGTGGATGTCAAATGGCTGCAGGTTATTTTATAGTCTTTTCAACCATAGCATAAGTAAATGAATTTGCATGAGGGTTTTTTTTCAAGCATCATTATACATGTATCTTGTGATACTTAGTACATAACTTTGAATCCTTTAGTTTACCTCCAGTAAAATTATTCATAGCTCTGACTCACCTGTGCCAGGGCTAATTTCTCCTCATTACTGAAGCATGAGAATAACTTTCTTATGTATTTGTTCTTATAATGCTGCTGTGCTGAAAGCAGTAAAATATTGTCCCAAGTTTACAACAAAGAAATTGCATTAGAGGAATATCAAACCTTAAGACTACAATGACTTAGACATCATAGAATAGAATACTGGAAAGTCTCTTAATGCCTAAGAGCCTCCTTAGCCCAAGATTAAGTTCTTCTTAATGTGGTACTTGCAGAGGATGATTGAAATTGGTTTACTCACCTTTTGGCAAATTATACCTTTTGAATATTCAGATGTTTTCCTGAAAGGGGAGGGGAGAAGAAAAAGAAAAGGAAAAAAACCCCAAACAACCCAATAACCAAACTAAGCTTTTCTTAATGTTATTTTGCAGTCGTATTAACTTAAAAACATATTTGAGGAATTCAGTAAAATTCAACTCATCTTTGATGTTAATGAAAACTATTTCATTATTAGCAGGCATTCTTCAAAATCACAATGTACATTGCTAACATAGAATGTGAGGAAAAAGATAAAAGTAATAGGACTCTCTCAGGTTTCCGAGATACATACAGCTACTGATCATATCTTCAGCTTAATCTTCTTGGTTTTTTGCAGAATCCACATGGACAACAATGTGTTGTACTAGAAAAACAAACTTAGACAATGTTAAATTAGCTTGGTTTGACTGATCCACACGTGTGGTTTCTGAAATAGAAGTTCTTTCAACAAATATGACATTGGCTACATATCATTGCACAGTATGACCTTGTATAAAATCATGATTTGCCATCAGACATTAAGATATCTCTATTGATTTCTGTTTCTCCTAAACTTATGTTTAATTATTTATTTGTGGCAGCTATTTAAGAAGTGAATCATTGGCAAGTATGTAGTGTTATAGACAAATCAGAGATTTAACAATCCCCTGATGTGTGTTCCAAATGGATATGGGATTACAGAGGTTCAAGAGCAGTGTTTTTCTATGTATATTTTGAAATTCTCCTTGAAAATTGATCATTCCAGAGGAAGTACAACTATATGAAGATAAGAAACAAGCTTTCTCACATTATGCAAATTTCCATCCAAGTCAGAGAATGTCCCTTCACTTCTGGAACTGAGAGCGTTTGCACGTTTGAACTTCACAGAGTACAGCTCAGCTCTCTGTCCTTTTCCTTACCCATCAGTAATTATTCTTAACTGTGGCATTGTAAGATACATGTGAGCAAGTGCATACAAAATCACTCTTCACTTAGGCTTTCTTTGTAATTTTTTCTTTTTATATTCCTCCCACTAACGAATAGGTTATGACATTTAAATGTGCTTGTGTGTGGGGTTTAACACAGTCATTTTTAGAGGTTAAGAAATCATTGAACATACAGGCTGTGGCAAATGAGTCCTGTGACTGAGACAAACACTTCTGAATACAGTTTCTGTTCAGTGTCATTTCGACTGTGGAAAAACGAAACACATCTGTAAAGTAAGAAAACTTTATTTTTATTGATAGTAGGACTAGTGTTTACAATGTCTGATGTATAGACATTGTATAAACATAATTTACAATGTTTTATTTTAAAATATTTTAAAATCCAAAGAAGTAAATGAAGGGACAGTGGAAGTCTACTTTTGATAGCAAATTGCAAATACACTTCAACAACATATCATGCTTTATAAAACGTATGTGGAAAAGCCTGATAGCAATAGAACTGCTTGCCTTCACCTACCTTGGTGGAAAAAAAAAATCAAATTGAACTCCACCAAATGTCTGCAGTGAAAACAGGTATTTTTTTCCTTTGTCTGGGCTGATTTGTTTTGATTATTCTCCAGAAAGATCTGTGGCCTGAATGTTAATTTTGGCAAAATACAGGGGGTTTTTCACTGGAGAGATGAGAACTGGGGCAGAGGTCTGTTTCTTCTACTACAGAAACGAAATACGTAGCAAATAGAAGGGGCTAGCTCCAAAGAGAAAGCTGTGCTGTTCCTGTTGTGTCTAAGAGATGAGATCTTCAGCTACTACTGAAAACACCTTTTTTGCTCCAGCTGTGGCAGTCAGATTTATTTTCTGGGGTACTAACACAAGCAAAGGAGACACTTAGGGCTACAATCTGCTGTAGGTCTTCCAGTAAGCTCTATCCTGAATCCTCGAGTGATATTGTAACTTCAGTAAAGTTAGTGGAAGCTTTCCGAATTCTAGGGAAATAGAAGTTCATGCATACTCTGAAGAGCTTAGCTTTGAGATGAAAAGCATATACCAAAAAAACTTGGCAGGTATAAAGTCAGTCTTTGACAATTACTCCTTTACATAGAACTGTCTCTTCAGTGGAACAGGAAATAATAACATAAAATGGAAGAAAACCAAATCGCCTTGCTTTTCTCCTGCACCAGTTAACTAGGCTGAACAGGTAGAGCTGGAGGAAACAATACCATCATTAAAAACTACACAGTACTTCATTGAGCTGTTTTTTGGAACATTTGCTCTCTGTCAAAGATTTTGGGAACATGATTGTGAGAATTCAAGAGGGAATGGCTGAAAAAGCAGTGAGCTTGGAGACTGTCAAAGCATGTAATAACCTACTCAGTCATAGAATCATTAAGGTTAGAAAAGACCTCTAGGATCATCAAGTCCAACCTTCATCCCAACATCTCCTTGACCACTAGACCATGTCCTGGAGTGCTACATCTACTCATGTTTTGAACACCCCCAGGGATGTCTTAAAAGACTGCTATTAAAAATAGAGAAAGTAAAATACAACATGGGTTGCCTACATTTTTTTGTATTTTATAGAAATGCCTAATTTTATCAAGTAAATCCTGTTTACATTTTTCCTTTCTTGGGTTAGAAGAATTTCCTCCTTTCAGATTTTTATCAACTAAAATTTTCCCCATACTTTCCTCAGTGAGAGTCTACTGAAGTGAAGATTTATACATAAAAGTTTAGTAACCCTGGAAAATTCCAGCATCAGTTAATGAGATGAAGTGCTATTGGTACCTGATAATTTATTTGAAACAAGTAGAAGTCTTCAAGTCTTCTGTAGGTGACCTGCAGAGTGAGGCAGATAAAATTGCAGAAAAGTAAAATTATTTGAACTCACAAATAAGACATTAAAGAAAAAGAATTTGAAATGTGTAAGAAAAAAAAAAAATCCGTTACTTCTAATCTTCATTCCTATTATCATCACGTTATGCATGAAATTACAGGCAATAAATTTTGCACATTAACTTCTATGGAACCTTTACAAAAACTTTTTTTTTTTTCTTAGTTTTAACACTGAATGTTATAATATAATTATAGTATTATAATGTAATAGCTCAAAAAAACTTCAGTGTGCCATTCAAGAGATTAGCTTTACAGAAATAAAACGAGAGTTTACTTCAGATTTCAGGATCAACGGTTTACAGGTCATTTATCCTGTGAAATGTAAAGCCATCTTGGAGTAGTACCTTGTGTTACAATGACCAGTGGGCTTCTGAAATAATAGCTCTGGACCCTTAAATATATTAAGAAAAATGTTGTCATGAGGCGTGACTGCGTGGCTTTTCTGTATCATTATTTTATAGCAGGCAAGAAGAAACCTCAGACTTGCCACTGTCAATTAAATGCAGAAGATTAGTGTGCCATTTGTAATTCTTTGATGGAAAGGGTAGGTATGAATTTAAAAGAAAACAGCATTCAAACAAAATCAAAGCCTTTAAAGTTTCAGATGTAGCCACAGTTTGAAGAAAAGTATGGATTAAACTAATCCCGTGAAGCCACAGGAAAACTCACAGAACCCATGACAATCTTTCAGACTGGAGATAACAGCTGTGTCATGAATGAAGGAAAAGGTGGTAAAAATGTGGAAAGAGAAGACAAGTTTGGAGTGTTTGTAGTACTCACACAATATTGCTGTAATTTGTGGAATGGTACCATTGACTTTGCATTGGGTTAATGAAAACATCAGTTAAAAAGTGAAAATCATTGTCATTCTAATCATAGTACTCAAGGCTGTATATAATAAGAAGAAATATATGGTCAAACATTGCATCTTTCATATCCAGTGCATAAGGTTTGGATCACTTTAGCAAACTTAGAATACTGTTCATAAACTGTTGCTAAAATCACCACTGTATCATTTCCTGAAGTATAGCAAGAAAAATATAGTTTCAGACAGTTACTTTTCTGGACTGTATAAATATACTAAATGAACACCACAAACACATATGTCAAGCAGATGAGAGATTTCATATATTGCACAAGAACTGTTGAAATAATACCTCAAAGAAATAATTGAGGAACAATATAACAAAAACAAAAGAAAACAAGTCAAAACAGAAGTATTGAGAACAGTAGAAATAATATTGTTATGCAAACCATCTGTACTGATAATAAGATCGAGATATCACTCAAAAGTAAATACTGAGATTACACAATTGAGTAGTTCAGGTTTGAAGGACTGCACAATAATGATGAATGAAACATTAGCCATTTTAGTGGAGTTATTTCAAGACAGTCAGGATTTCCTTAGAGTTTTCAACATGGCAATAAACAAACACAGGTGATGAGAAGAATATCTTTTCATATCCAAATAAAATCAAACACTTTCTATTTTCCTTCTTCACTCCCTTAGTTACCTCAGCAGAGCACATTAACAATTAAAAAAATAGGCTGTCCCAACAGAATTCCATTATGTTGAGTCTCATTCATGCTGTGCACTGCACAAGTAATAAGGGCAAACTTGACCAGAACAATATAATTTGTTGTTGTTGATATATTGCAAGCAAGAGAAATTACACTGAATAGTGTTATGTAGTTATTAGTTAGTCCTTCTCCAGAGTATTATCCCATATAATTTTGTCACTCACACATTATAATAAGTAGATATGCCTTAAAAAGATCTCTGTTCCAATTGCTCTTACAATTCTAAAACAAGTAAAAAGATCATATAAGAAAAAATAAAGACCTGTACAACATGCCTTCATGACAACAGCAGTCTTAATTAATAACTCACAGAATCATAGAATGGTAGGGGTTGGAAGGGACCTCTAGAGATCATTTAGTCCAACCCCCCTGCCAAAGCAGATTAATCTAGGTCACACAGGAGTGTGTCCAGACAGGTCTTGAAAGTCTCCAGAGAAAGAGATTCCACAACATCCCTAGGCAGCCTGTTCCAGTGCTCTATCACCCTCACAGTAAAGAAGTTTTTCCTCATGTTGAGATGGAATTTCCTGTGTTCCAGTTTGTGCCTGTTTCCCCTTGTCCTATCACTAGGCACCATTGAAAAGAGACTGATTGCTCCATCTTCCTGACACCCATCCTTCAGATATTTATAAACATTGATCAGGTCCCCTCTCAGACTTCTCTTCTCCAGGCTAAACAGCTCCAGGGAGCTCAGGCTTTCCTCGTAAGTGAGATGTTCCAGTTCCTTAACTATCCTCGTAGCCTTCCATTGGACTGTCTCCAGTAGTTCCCTGTGGCCCTTGAACTAGGGAGCCCAGAATTGAAAACAATATTACAATTGTGGCCTTAGCAGGGCAGAATAGAGGGGAAGTAGAACCTCCATTGACCTGCTGGTCAAGCTCTTAATGAAATCCAAGTCACCATAGGCCTTCTTTGCCATAAGGGCACACATTGCTGTCTCAAAAGAGATGGGCGTTCATTAACCTGCTCCTTCTTAGAAACTCTGAGCATCGACGAGGATGGGATTCGAACCCATGCGTGCAGAGCACAATGGATTAGCAGTCCATCGCCTTGACCACTCGGCCACCTCGTCCACAAATGCCAGCTTTTTTAAAAATCCCTCACACTTTCCTTGAATTTTCATTACTTACTCCTGTCCTCCTATCCAAGTAATACCTATTCCTTCAATCTTACAAATATTTTAACTCCTTTCTTTATTTCTTTGATATGGTGATTTCATACCACTAGAAGACTGGAGTGAAGAAAGATTTATATATGATCATTACAGAAAGTGTAGACTATGGAAACAAAAAAATGAGAGCATCTTTGTAGAAAATCAGAGAAATCAGCACAGTAAGGCATGAGGTTGGTTAAGATTCTTGACTAAGCATAAAGAAGTCAGACTTAAATTTTTTAAGACAGTGAAATTTATATTTCACTGAGAAATGTCTTTCTTGAGCACAAAATATTCAAATTGTCTTTGAGTATCAGAGGACTCTTTTGCTTTCTGTTTTCCCTGGTTCCTATACTTTTTTTAAAAATAACAGAGTCATAAAATGAATTTTAGATGTTCTTTTTAAAATCCTCAACATTTTCCCTTGTCTACAAGAAGAGAGAAAAGGAGAAAAGTGAATATTGAAAAAGAAAATAATTAGTGTCTGTAGTTGCTTTTCTTATATTAATTCTCCAAGAGTATGTGATCTTGAGCATATCTAATAAAATTATACAATATTTGTGAAGCAGAAAGTGGAAATTTTTGTACTTGTAAAAATCCAGAAAATAAAAAGGCAAATGATAAATAGTCTGAAAATTGGGGAGAGGTTCAGCCCACTTTTTCAGTTGAAATATGAGCTCATTTCATTTGTCCATATGATTTAATTGCAAATTAGTTGCTGAGGTATGAAACTGTGCTGGACCAGAAACTTGCTGGCTTTTTTTTTTCTAGCAGAAATAAGGTACCAAAAAAGAACACGTTTCCTAGAAATTGATAATAAACCACCTATCAATATGAAAGAAAATGAATAAATATATTAGAATACGGAATGTAATAAATTCATACATACCTGCCTACAAAACAGAAGTGGAATCTGAATACATAAAAGCTGAGATACTGAGTAAAGTAAGCTTTTTTAACACTAGCCCCATATTATTTCATGAAAGAAACTCGTCAACAACCAGAAGTGTTAATCTACTGATGTTGACGTCTGCCCTGTCTAAGGTTCCTTTCACTTCTCAGTGATGGATTCTATGATGTTATGAATTAATCTGCAGTGTTAGTTGTCTGTCCATATTTTTCTTTGTTATGATGACATTCTTCTTACCACAGTGTCCACTTAATTCCTGACGAATTTCTGCTCATTCTTTTTTCCAACAGGGGCTCAGCATTTTGCAATGTGTACTAGTGCAAAGAAACAATTTTTGAGATTGGATGCTCAGCTCAGAAAAAGATAAACAGTGAATCACTGCTGCAAGTATGGAATTTAGAAATCCACATACAAAATTGCTCTGATATCTGGGCTCTCTAGCAAAAAGAAAACATAGAGAAAGAATTAAAAACCAGTCTGTTAGAGAACCACCTAATATATATTACACAAATAATAGCAGTGTAGATGTTACATATATGTGACAGGGTCTTGAGCCCTGTCTGTTCAGCCCCTCCAGGGCTCCCTCCACCCTACCCACAGCCCAGGACCCTGTTTCAGCCCTCTGGGGCAGTCCATCCCAGCCTCAATGATGCTGCAGCAAGGCCAGTCTCCAACTTTCCACAGTCCTGCCTTGTCCTGCCCAGACATGGACTTCATTGAGCCAGGCCCACCTGAAGACCCATGTCCCAGCACAGCCTCAGCCTGTCCTTGTCTTCAGGGTGATTGATACTTGATGCCTGGGGCTGCCCTAGTACTCCTTGGCTGCCCTGCAGCTGGCTGGGTAGATGGGATGGGCCCTGGCTTCTAGGCTCTGCCCTGCCTGTTCCATCAGATCCCCTGGTCCTCCTCCTTCTCCCCTGACCCCAGGGTACCTCCAGATGACAATGTGCCTTGACAGTCAACTCCTGCCATGTCCAGCCCTGAGCATGGAGCACCATGGAGCCTGACCTACAGCTGTTTAAAGCCTTGCCCCTCTAACACCTCCTGAGGCACTAGACTAGTACTGGCCTCTGGGTGCTTCCTCCAACCAGTATTGACTCCTTGCCCAACCCCAGTGTGCCCACCTGGCCTTCTGAGCTCATCATGGGCAACCTGATACCACTACCTCCAATTCCAACACCAAGTGCCATCTGCCATGTTTCTTTCCCAGCTTGTTTTCCCTGCCCTGACTCCATGTTCCCTGGGAAAGACCTGTGACAACCCACAACAATGAAATCTCCCTTCTGAGCCAAATCTTTGTGACTTGCCAATATGCTGTCCTGGTTTGAAGGACAGGTGTCTGTTAGGGAGGCGGGAGCCTTCCTTAGGATGGGAAATGTAAACCCTCTCCCTCCAAATTATTGTAAATCAAGGGCTTTCAGGCAAGGATATAGGAAATAGGAATGACAATTCTTTACTTATATATATATATATATATGTATATCAAAACAAGCAAGCAACAATTAGCACATCAAAGGGCCGCATGAGAGGACCAGAGCGGAGTCAGCCCTTTGGGGTGAGGATGCCTTCCCTCGGGTGTAGTGATGGTCTCAGGTCGGCAAGGGGCGCTGGAGGCTCCCAGCGAACAGGGTCACTGCAATGGCAGCTGGGGGGGGAAGAAGCACCCCCAGCGGCAGGGCTCAGCACATGGTGGCAATGGTGGAGAGAAGAAAAGGAGGAGAACTGTGCTTCACCCAGGAGACTTGGCCACGGTGTTCCAGCAGCAGAGGCAGCAAAAGCCGAGGCGGTGGTGGAGAATGCGGGCAAGGGACAGGCAGGGCAGCTGGCGGACCCAGGAAGCAGTGCATCCGCTCCCGGCTGGGCAGGGGGGCAGTGAAAGCTCGGTCCCGGGGAGATGGAAAGCGAGTCTTCCTTTAAGTGAGATGTTAGTAAAGTCCCCAACCGAAAACCAGTAAAGCCTCACCTCGCGGCAGGAGAAAGGCAGCTCTCAGTGAAGGATGGGGGGGGAGAGAGAAAAGACCAGCAATAGCTAGGAGAAGAGCAACAACCTCCTTCAGCCAGACCTCGAGGCGAAGAGAGAGAGCCAGGCGGCTCCACCCCCTTCTTTTCACTAGCCCTAATCTTGAGATATTTCTGTCCCTCGAGATGATATTTTTTTACACAGGAAATGGTGGCATCAAAAATGCTTTCCCTAGTAACTTATGGGAAAAAATTCTATATGTAAAAAAGAACAAAAGGGAAGAAATCTGCCCCCCAACATGGATACAGTGCAAAAGCTGAAAAAATAGATTTGTCAAGCAGCACTACTTTTGAAGAAAATGCCTATCATATCTAAGGCCTTACGGAATTCAGAATAGGTTTTGGTCAAGCAATATAAAGCTTCTGACAACCTGACAACCAAATGCAGCAGCTCTTCTTCTGTGTCATGGGCATCACATTGGATTGGATAATATCTGTTATTAACTGTTTAGGATAGGAGACATTACATAGACAAGACTCTGGTTATTACATGTGATGTCCTTCCTTAACAATAACATGAGGCAGGTGAAAGAAAAGCAACAGCAGTCAAATGAATCATCAGCAAGCCTGAGAGAGAAATCAAAAAGGAAGTGATACAGGCACTATTCCTTCAGATCCTAGTTTCCTTGAGTTATGCTCTTTCCTTTTCCTTAAAATAATTTACTCTGCTTTACACTTCTCCAGGATGCACTGTATCAAGAAGTAATGCATTTGCATAATTACATCTCATAACCAAAACTTGCTTTACTCTACCAAAAATCCCTCAGGGTCACCAGTTGATAGACATTCTTAAAACACTCTTAGAATACAGGGCAGAATTAGTCTTTTCCCAAAGTGCAATTGTGGACAGAACATTCTTTTAAAGCAACTCCAGAGGTAGTGATAGCAACTACATTTCATGTAATAGCCCAGCCTAGAGTACTCACTCAGGAATTGATTTATATGGTTTTAATTCCCTTTCCTTCCTGAGGAAATTCTAACCTGTACCATCAAGCAGCCCACAAACTGTTCCTAACATGGGGTTACCTTGAGTTTAAAGCACTCATCTGGAAGACTCAAGAGACAGAAAGCAAGACTCATGGGTTGAAGTTCCTGTTAGGAGGACTATTCCTGTATTAAACTTTCAGCAGTCATAGGTGAAATGTGTATGCCAAAATTAAATTAAACATTCAGTGGTCCGAGAGAGGTTATTAAATATTTATTAGACAGCAGACAGATGGAGAGAACTTTTGCAAGTCTAAATATGACAGTCACCTGGTGTGAGGCCTCACTTGTAAGGAGAAAAACATAACTTCTTTCTGCTCCCAGGCTGGGTGTCTTAGCACCTAATCTCTTCTTTTGATGTTGATATTTTGGAATAGTACTACTATATAACAAACAAAACCAGTAGGAAATATTTCCTGAAATAAACTCCCTCTCAGGCAGCAACAAGTAAGGACTACTTTGCAAAGAGGATGTTGAGCCAGGAGCTGAAGGATGAGCTAGGCTTGACAGCAGATCTGCAGCGAAGTCCAGCAAAGGACCAAGGTGAAAGATTGGAGCTTGAATGCAGTTATGCTGCCTTGCATTTAGCTGATCCTAATCTTACCTTGTGAGCTTAACTTTCTGGCTTGACCTCAGGCATGATTCATCCTTACAGAGTCACCTGGCTATCCATGGTGTGTATCTGACCCTGGTCACCATGGCCACCACGGCCACCACTGGTCCTGCTCTGCTTTCCTTGTTGGACATAGTGAGATGGTGTCTTGCCAGCCCTACACTTCCCCTGTGGCTCCCAGCTTGCTGGTCTCCTCAGTGAAGCAGCCCCCTCTTGCTGCTCCCCAGCAGTGAGCTGAGAGCCTAGACAGCATCATGTAATCTTTGCATGCAATACTGAGTAAACTCCAAGGAAAGGACAATAACATTAAAATAATTTCAATAATAGCTTTTACTGATACAATCACATATTTTAAACATTGAACTGAGCTCAGGTTATTTAATATGTGCAGAAAATTTTTCTTGGATCCTTCTGATATGTTCAGTGGAACCAGTCCAGCTCCTGGTGGAACACTAAACAGAAAGAACTCCGTGTGACTGACAGCTGCACTGTTGGATGCTTATATCCTTGATACATCTAGAAAGAATAACTTTTTCAGAGAAGGCTTAATCATGTTGTCTTATCTTCTATAGCAAGAGGGTTGAAAATTAAAAGCAGATTTTGACCAAATAGACAGAGACCTGAAGAGATATCTTTAAAAGTAAATTAATTTTTTCATGCATGTGACTTCCTTAATTCATAAAGTTAGTAAAACCTGTCTTTCCCCCCCCAGAAACTGTAAAAACCTGAACACAATCCTACTATATGCTGGAAAGAACAATTATATGGCTGATTAAAATAATGTCCCTCATTTACCAATACAGCATTTTTATCTGTGACTGTAACTATGTCAGGCATACATTCATGTAGTCATCAATGAGTGTGAAAACACAGGATTAGAATACCCTAAGGTCAGTCACAGAAAAGAAATGGAGGACAATAACTGAGAAAGGAGTAAAGCTTATTTCAGACTGTCTTGGCAAACTGTCCCTCACCCTAGGTGACACCCAGCTTTTTCTCATGTATCTAGAAGTAAGATACATGTCATAACTAAAAATGTATATGTTCATAAATAGAATTAAAGACTTCTAAGTGCTAAGATACTAGAATGATGGTCAAGAATGAAAATAAAATGAGGTCAGGGCCTGGCAGATATCTTTTCCATAAATTGAGGGATGACTAAACCCACCAGATGAGAAAATCAATATGGAAAAGTTATCTCTAAGTAGTCTGATAAGAGTATACTCTTACTGAATACTTGAAAAATTCCTTTCCTCAGTCAGACATATTTTTTATGATTCTTTAAATTAAAAAATTTTGGTAAGTGTACCTCATTTTCTTTCTTTGTAAATATGAGAGTAATATATTAGTAACTAAAAATAGAAAATATTACAACAGGAGGCAACCGAGTGAGAAACAATTTTCATAAACATCAAAGAACTGAAGCTGTGTTATGCAGTACTCTGAAGTGCACATTATCTCTACAATAAAGTGATGTTTTGTGATGCTCCTTCTTCTTGATTAAAGGTCAAGCTTTCTGTAGCATTAGTGAACATGATAGTCCAGAATGATTATTAAGTTCTACTGATTGCACTTCTAAAAGCATTCCCACAGAAATACACTGCAGCAGCAGCACGAGAACTAAGACTCTGCCCCTCTGAGATGTGAATCAATGAACTTCTTTACTGTTTTCTTAATAGTGTAATGACTACACAGGTCAAAGTTCCTTTAACTTCAGTAGAGCCCATTGAAAAATCCTGAGGGGAAAAATACAGTGAAATGCTGTAATATGAAAATTTTGTTAATTCATATTAATCCACACAGATGTTCACACACATGCACAAGTACTGATCCTACTTAAA
Source organism: Coracias cyanogaster (assembly GCA_033124195.1). Lineage (NCBI taxonomy): Eukaryota > Metazoa > Chordata > Aves > Coraciiformes > Coraciidae > Coracias > Coracias cyanogaster. Next base: position 76,079 of record JAVSBS010002766.1, on the reverse strand, counting down.
TCAATAAGATCTGGGTGAATAAAAGAGGGTAGATAAGAAGATAGAATTTAAATTTAGTATCTTCTCAGCTGGAGACTTTATAAGCTTTATGAAGACTGCTTATAGGATACAAACAGCAATTAAAAATCAAAAGGAGTTGTAGGCACTATGCTTTGTTGTTCTGAAAATCTCTCAAACTTACATAGATTTCATAGTTTGTATGATCATGCTCCTGTACCTGTGACACAGGAGCCATGGTTGAGATCTTGCTGCCAGACAGTCATTAATTATTAGTTTCTAGTAATTTGGATATCACAATCAGCTATTTTTCTTCATTACTATCTGACAAACATGTTCTCTATATTTTATGTCCTTGCTTTATTCTATAACACCTGTAAGTTATGGAAAAAAGCCACCACAGATAATCATCAAGGCAAAACACTTTCATTTGAAATATTTTAAAAATCTTCCCTAATTAGGTAAGTACAGGCTAAATACATCTGGATAATAACAATAAAAAGATAATTGGTTCAATAGTGTGGTGATTTTTAAGAGGCAACAAAAATTATTTGGTAAAGAAATCTCTAAATAGAATAAAATTTATTTCTGAAGACTAGAAATCAGGAGTATGAAAAGTAATAACAAGCCTAATTTCCTCAATATTTAAGACTTCAAAAAATATGTGGTTTATTGTTATGACAATGTTAAAAAGGAAATATTTGATGCAGTTTAATAATTTTTTATGGTTATAGCATGTTGGTCTGTATTGAGGAAAAACACACTACATTAGATAGTATTTATGGATAGATGGGGGAAAAGACCAAGTAAAATATTGAACTCAAATAATTCCATTAGCACACAACTCTTATGGAGTTTACTGATATGAGTTGCATGTGGACATGTACTTGGGGTGAGGTGGCTGGTAGCCTATCCTTGCTGTTTTGCATTATCAGTAGACTTGCTGATGTAGTATGAATGCTCATAATCTTCCCAAGGAGCAGTAAAACCTCTCCTTTTAGTAAACTGATTTCTGTAAGAGGACTTTTTAGTAGAAAATATTCATATTAAGCTGGGCTACATTGCTGGGCCTCCATGCCAACAGGCCACAGTCAAATATTTTTATCTGTGTTTTTCATATAACGAATGCAGTACTGCTAAAGCTGAGTTGCTTGTTATAGTTAAAACTGGAATGAAAATCATATGCAACCTCTTGTACACCTTGCAATGCTTCTGTAGTGTTTCGGTCTTCATTCATTTTAACAGTCTACTCCATGATAACACCATACCTCTCATTGCCATGAATTGAAACAAATGTAAATGACTATGCTTCAAGATTAGGTTAATCTAATGCATTAAAAATTAATGGTTCTGATCTACTTAATATCAGAATAAAGAATGAGAGCTTCAGAAGCAGCAGGTGCTCTGTCACCATTGCCTTCCCTGAAGTTCTCCACTCTACAGCTGTAGGTTTCTTTTTTGTCTTTAGGGTTGAGTACTGATGTCATTTTTATAAAGATAGTTGCTTGCTCCAGGGATATTGCCTATCTACACCATAAATAAAGTTTTCTACACATTAAGAGAGCATTTTTCTCAAACTGATAACAAATGTAAGCTAGTTTTCAAAAATTAACATTCTGATTAGATAAAAATCAAGGTAGGATTGGGCATTTCAGTCACATTTGTCAGTTTTTAAATTCTCCTCAGATTCATATGCTTGAACAAGATTCAGAGCAGCCACAGTGTAGTCCTAATGTTACCTACTTTATGTAGACTTCCTTCTCAACATATCTGCACAGCCTCAGAGGGAGAAATGTCTATGTAACTGCCAGTGCTTGTCATAGGTTTGCTGGACACCATTGTTGTAGTCTAGCAACCGGGCTTCTCTGGCATGGGCTACTATGTGGTTGGATGACATGTGCTATTGGCAACAATGCAACTAGTCCTCATTATTTGATCTTTTGCTTATTTGTACGGAAATCTCCTATGGAAATTACACTTTCACTATAAATACTTAACTAAAAAAATGCAGTTTCTATCTCATACAACTACCTGTGTGGAGGTTACCTATCATTGTATGGTGGACCTGTTGCTAATGTGTGTAAAAGTCAGCATCAAACCCAACGGTTACACGTTGAAGAGTCAGTTAGGTTTTGTAAAATGCTCCTAGAATCAGTGATGAAGCTGCTAAATAAATGAAACAATCTTTATTAATTCATTAATTTTTTAATGCCATGGCAGCTGTTTGTGATGCAGAGAGAAAGTACCATTTGGAATGAAATATTTCACGTTTCTGTTCTAACTCTTTCCTCATGACCATTGTAGAGCAATTATAGAAGTAATACCTCAAAAATTAAGTTACTGTCTTAAATATGCCCTTTGTCTTTTCATTCGCCCTACCACCAATTATTTCTTTTTCTTTATTTTGCAACATGAGAACAGGAAAGATTATTTTTTAACCTTTTTCCTTTGTATCATGCTAAGAAACTCGTGATGTGAGAGATATTGTAACTGTTCCTCATTCTTGGAACAATCACTCTGAGTCTCAATGGAACAAAGAAGGTTCACTTTCCTGCTTCACCGAGGCTCAGAGATGGTAATCCATCTTCCTTTTCCTTGAATGATATCAGCCATCCAGAAAACTCTGGAGCCAACATAATAAGAAGGTCTAACATAGCAAACACTATTTCTACTTTTGATATGAATGTCCATGCAAGTAAAAAAACCTAGTATTGATCAGTAGGAAGAATTACAACTTAGCATCAGCACAGCGACAACTATGCATAACTATAACTTCTTAGTTTATGTCATGGTAAAAAATATGGAGTCATAGTTTTGGCAGTTATAAAAGTCTTGCCATGTGCTTGTTAGAGTCCAGATAGCAAAGTCAAATTGAGCTGGTTTTGGTACAGTTAATAATAGCTCCACATCTGGCCTCATGGTAAATCTTATTGCTGAAAGCCCATTATAAACAGTGTGAGCAGAGATGTCAAGCTGAAGGTAGAATAATTGCCTTCTTTACATTCATAAACACAATAAAAGTACCTTGCAAAACATTTCTTAATATTGTAATTAAAAAAAAAATTATTATAGCACAGAGGGAAAGAGATATCTTCTGTTCAGAAAATGAAAAGCATTTATACAGGTTCAAAGACCAACTCAGTTATAAGAATATAATAGAAAGAATAAAATAATGTGGATTAAAATAAAATAGACACAGATTTAAGTGACATAGCAATTAATGAAAAAACCCAAACAAAGCTAGAAAGAATATTTATTTCAGTTGTAGAAAAAGATGTGATGCTTTAATAAAACATAACCAGCTAGTGGGTAGATGGTTACAGATAATAGATTTCACTTGAAGTCAACGCACAAACCTTTTCCTAAAAAAATAAATACAAGTAGTACATGTTCCAGTATGCAATAAACACAGTGCAATGAGACAATTTTTCAAAAAGATTTGTTCAAAAATATCAGAAGCAAAATGACTAAGAGATTTCTACAAAATAAATTTCAAAGCACTAGCCAAAAATAAAGTTACAATTTAAAATTTGCTTGCTACATGTCCATGATGCTCTGTTCTGTCAACATAGTGGCAGTCTGGGTGCACACCATGGTAGATACTTAGATGCTTATGTTTCCTGAAAGCAACTTAGATGTTTACTAAAGTAAATAGACATTTATTTCTCAGACCTTCCATTTAACAGAAATAAAACTCCTTTATAACCATGCAGTTCATTTAGTAGGTAAAATAATAAAATATGAAAGTGCTCCTCTTGTATCTATTCTTTGACACAATGTTAGGCATCCATAATGTAGACTGCAGTGCTATGCAAATTATTTAAGATTACCTTATATTCTGGTTGTTATGGAAACTGCGTAAAAATGTACTATCATTCTATGCAACATATAAAAGTAATACACTGCTAGTAACTTTACAGAGTTGTGATTGCCATTAAAAAAAGCATTCAGGAACATAAGTAACTCCAGAACATACTTGTGAGATTTTTAAAATGTTGACAATTTCCACATTAATAACAGTGTCACAAAATTAGGATTAATAATTCAGCCTATTCAGAGAAGTTACAAGTATATTTATTATTTCATATCAGAACAAACTGTGTATGATTCTCTGCCTAAGTAGTTGCATCTTACACCTATACACTTCCTGTAGAATTCATAGGGAACCCGTGACATTCATAACTAAAATTCACTGTAGTCAATGTGCTGAGCTGTGGAAAGTTTAAGATAATCTATAGGAAACAGTGTGGACTGTTTTGTTTTGTGGACTGAAATGTTTTTTCTGTCATGAATGGAACTCAAATGCTTCTAAATCACCTTTTTTGGGTAGGAGAAGTTAGACCATCCAGCCACTTCTCTCAGTATGTTTGGATGTTACTATCCATCTTTTTGAATAACATATTGTCCTGGTTCGGACAGGACAGGGTTAATTGGGTGCTGATATTCTATACCATGATGACGTCACGCCCTGGAGGCTGG
>JAVSBS010002766.1:48713-71503 GCA_033124195.1 Coracias cyanogaster | reverse complement strand
GTTATCAACACCCTTCTAGCTCCCAGCACAAAAACACTGCTGCTATGTGGAAAACTAGCTCAGCCAGACCCACTACACTAGTGCAGATGCCTTATCTCTATGGATCCCCTTATCTCAAGCAGTGTCACAGAAGACAAATATTTTATGTTCCAACACCACTCCTGTTTGCAGTAAAATCCATGTAGTCACCATAGGTCTCCTAGAATGTGGGTATAGGGGAAAATCCCTGGAATTAACATAGATACCATTTATTCAGCCAATAAAGATGGGTAATCAGCCTCATCTTTCTCTGTATGTGTAGCTTTTCCTTTATTTTTAGCAGTTTCATTACATGATAATTCTATTTTTGATGCACAGAGAGGTTCCTGCTTTTATGTAAAACCTGAATTACAAAATAGGACCATAACTGAGTTGGGTGACCCTATTCATGGGTTAGTATCCCAATTACTGGAAGTCAGTTAAGACGCCATCTCAGAGTTGAGTCATAAATTGTCAATTATTCAAATTTTCTCCATAGGAGTTTCTTCTAGTTTTCTTTTCCATATCCTCAATGTTCTTGCCCATACAAGTGTTCTTCAGTGTCATCTGAGATGTTCTGGAAAAGAAAGATCTTTAAGGTTTTTATAGTGGAGATTTTATTAATACTTAGCTCCAGGAACAAGTAATTTTTTTTTGTCTATAGTAAAGTCAGCTTTATGGAAGAGAAATTCTTATAAGTACTATTTTCTAGGTTCTCATGTAACAGAACAACATGGGTCAGATTGTACATCACATAACATTTTGACTTAATAAAGATTAAAAGGTTAGTATTATGGAATACATTTTGCTAGGCAGCATTTGTACAGTGAAGATGAAGTTATCCTTTTATGCAGCGAGTGTGAAGGCAAGATGTGCTAATGGGTCAGCATTCAGTGAAAGACAGTGACTGTTCTCTCTGAAATAGCTTTCTCTACAGCTAAAGGCTAGGGAGTTCAGTGTGACACTGTGCGGCCCATGTTTTATTATACTTGTCTGTATTTGCAAGAAGAAAAGCTTAGAACATATGAATTTGTCTAGAATAAAAGAAATCCAAGATACAGACAGGACGAAAAAACTTTATGAGATAAAAGACAGCCACAAAGGGAAAAGCCTTCCCTTGCACTCAGACAGAAAAAAAATCACTAATTGAAGTGAGGCAAAGAACTGTTAGGATGGGTAAAAGTTGACCAAAAAAAATTGTTAATAGTTTTGGAAGTTATAAGGGTAGTAGTAAAAATATTTAAATAAATTGATAGAAAATATCTGCAAGAAAAAAAGTACTTACTTAACCCTACTCAATTCTGCCTTCAGCAAGAGATAGACTAAATAATAGGAGATGTTCAAGGCCAGGTTGTATGGGGCCTTGAGCAAACTGATCTAGTGGGAGGTATCCCTGCCATGACAGGGGGGTTTGAACTACATCATCTTTGAGTTCCCTTCCAACGCAAGCAATTCTAGGATCCTGTGATTCTGTATCTTAAGATATTTAACAACCCATCTATCACAAATAAAAATGTTGTTTGGGGTTTTTTTTATTTATTTTCAGAGCATATTCAAGAAATACTTTTGGGGTTTGTTTCAGTTTTGTGTTTGTTTGTTTCTTTGTTTGTTTGTTTATTAAGTTATCTTCTTGTTCTAGTTTAGTTAAGATATTTTCCCCCCATCTCAATATCAGAATTCTGGATAGTTGATCTAAGCACAGTCTCTTCCAACTGTCTTCACAGAATCACTTTAATAGTAGTTTGAGTCATAAAATGTTTGATGGGCCTGTGCATTTGGTTTCTTGGAGGAGCTGTGTGTGGGCTCAGCTCCCTGCTGGAGCGGGTGTAGAGAAGGGCAACAAAGCTGGTGAGGGGTCTGGAGCATATGTCATATGAGAAGCACCTGAAGGAACAGGGATTGTTTAGTTTGAAGAAGAGGAGGGTGAAAGGAGACCTCATTGCTCTCTACAACTACCTAAAAGGAGGTTGTGGTGAGGCTGGTGCTGGTCTCCTCTCCCAGGTAACTAATGATAGGATGAGAAGTAATGGCCTCAAGTTGCACCAGGGGAGGTTTAGATTGGATATTAGGAAGAAGTTCTATACTGAAAGAGTGGTTAGGCATTGGAACAGACTGCCCAGAGAGGTGGTGGAGTCACTGTCCCTGGAGGTGTTCAAAAAACCGAATATATGTGTCATTTTGAAACATGGTCTAGGGCTTATGGAGACATGCCTATGTAAATAAAACAGCTTTTCTCTCCATAACAAATTTACTTCCTTCCAAGGAATGACTGCTTACAGAGCTACCGTTCAGTACTGTCAAATAACACAGTATTAATCAAAAGCAGTAATTTTCTCTATGCTTGGAGTTAATACCTGACAAAGGGTGAACTGAGTATTGCTATTCCTGAAAAAGTGTGAACTGAATATTGCCATTCCTATGAGCAAAGTTTAAATGCATTATTCTATTAATGGTCATTAATTTTTGCCCACCAATGTTCTGTCGTTACACTAACTTGAATGTAGATTTCCAGCCAAGGTTTTAACCTCACAAAAAAGCTAATGTCAAAAATACACATTTCTTTATATCTTCTTTAATACAGACATTTTCATTTTCCTTAATAGATAGAGTATAGGCCATCACCAGAGGCATTGTATCCGCTAAGAGTAGCTGTAGTTCTATTCCAGCAGGGCAATTCTTCTATTGCTGTGTCATCTGTATAAAAAATTATAACCTCAACTGAAAATAAAAATCCCTGTTCCATGCAGAGGTCACTATTATAAAATTAAATTAGTAGGACAAGACAGTGCTAAAGGTGGAATATTAGTTTTCTCTTCCTTTTTAATTCCAAAAGTGATATATCAGAATGTGACAGTATTATTTTGATGAAGAAATAGATGATAAAGAGTTCTAATTTAAGTGCTTATGAGAGTGTCAGCAGTGCAATCACAGAAAATACAACCATGGCATTGGCAAAAGCTTATCATTTACTTTAAAAAACATAAAATGGAACAGTTATTGCATTAAGTTTAGCCTCAAATCTCTCTGGGCACTAATTTAAAATCCTAAATGAATGTACAGTCTGCAGAACTAAAAAAGGTATATTGTAACAGGAATATATATTTAAAAGTAATTTTGGGTTTGGTTTTTTTTTGGTAACACTATCAGAGCTGTTCCACTTCACTGAAATAATTCAATATGCATGCAACAGTAGAAATAGTACTTCCTAATATAAATAACCTTCCCAATGAAAATCTACCCATTCTCATAAAATATTAAATTACATTCTTCAAAGGTGTGCAATATAGTAATGTTGTTCAAATTTGAGTCTTCTTCTACACTATATTTCTTTATTCAAGAAACTTTGTCTAACTTTCTGAATCTGAAAGGGTTTACCTGTTTGATGCACTTGTTGCTTTTTTGCTGGAGGCAGTCCACTTCATAACTTGCCTATATCTCCTAAAATATCTAAGGATAACTATACCAAAATAAAATATAGTACCAAATGTCTGGAGTTTTTTCCGTTATGTTACAGTTATTGGTCCATCTGGAACTGGCTAAGGGGGTAATAATATGAGCAAGCCCTTACAATAACGTCTCTAGGACGATGTGGTAAGGAATATGTATATGATCAGACAGACATACTGAAATCTGTAAAACGTTCTGAAAGAAATCACTAGAGAGCACTTAAGAGAAGCTACAAACATCCTCAGTATTGAACAGATAAGGCTATCCAAACCCTTTAATGCCACCTCCAGAGACAATCCTGAGAAAGCTTGATTGAGTTCAGAATATTTTAGCTTTTATCTTGACAAACTGATGCTATGAGAACTGTAAAAGTGAAGCTTAGCTGGCAAAGTTGGCAACAACAGCTTTTTTCACAGCATAGGGAGTATTACCTGCTTGCTATAACTAAAAGAATAAGGAACAAATGAGATATAAAGTAAATTTCAAGCTGCCAAAAATTTAAAAGAACATGTAAATCACACAGTCTGTTTATTCTCACTTGCTTTTAGCAAGACTTTTAAAATCAGCTGCACTTGACTTTCCAAGCTTTTTTGTTTGCATTAACCTCAAATAAAAACATGACAATATCAATACTGGAAGAGAAAACAACATATGGAAATTGGCTTACGATTCCCAAGCATTACTTTTTATTTTATATTACCATAAGCTTTACTAGGATGTCCAAAATTGTTTTTCTTTTTTTTTTTTCTGCCTGAGTCTATAACTAACTCTTTTCTCAAAGACCACCTACCAGTGGCATAAAATCAAAACTTATTTTTGGTATACTATACAGCACTCTCCCCTCCATAGCTGACATTTCAGTGTCTAAATCATTGCATCAATGAGCTGAAAGGAAAATTTTTTAACACACAAACTCGCTATAAGTCAGATATATTATGTATTTTATCATATATATAGTCTTTCTTGGGTAGAAAAACAATTTATTTTTTCCAGTAGTCTCCTGCATCATGACAGGAAAATTTGATAACTGTTTTACTAAACTGGAGAGAATGTCTTTCATCATTTGCTCTATCAGTATATTTCTATATATGTGTGCACAATATGCGTCAGGAACTGATTCTATGACTAGGCCATGAAGACATTTGGGAATCCAGTAAACATGCAAAAGGACATCTGCTTTTGTAGCTGCCTTTCTACCTTAAGGTAAAAATTTCAAAAATTTATCTATTTGTGATGAATTTCAAGAACAATCCTGATGAAGTAACAGAAAACTTCTAGTTTCTTCCCATGAGAGAAAAATTACAAATAACACCTTGTAGCTGTGTAGCTATTTATAGAAATTATATGTCAAGTACCATTATTTTAAATACATCTCTGCCATCTGCTTCAGTTGTAGAATTCAAAATGAAAAGATTCTGCAGTTATGATACACGAATCTAAGATAAAATTCCAGTAGAGTCTTCTCTATAGAAATTATGTTCTTATTTGTCACATGCCTTATGTTTGTATCACAGACAGGAAGATTGTTGTACCTTTCAAATGGCAACAGTAGCTTTATTAAAATGGACATTTAATGTACATCTCTGTTAGAGAGGGACGAAATAACTTTTATGCAAGGTTCCTAGCAAGAATGATTCTCCAGTGTTATGCAGTCTGGAAAACACACAGGGAGATTATTTCCTGCAAGAGGTTATATTCTAATTCGAGAAAGTTTTTATCAATTGCAGCTCAGATTAAAAAAAACCAACCAAAACCAATGAACTAGCCTTTTTATGCAATAAATTTATTAACCTGATATTTTATCTTGGAACTAGTCATGCCATATGGCCAATTACTTATGTGTGTTCTAAGCTAGAGACGTAATGTTTACTCCTACAATGGCATCACAAGCTACAGGAAATTTACTTCTTTCCTTGAAGCTTCCATGCTTACATCCACGTTGAATACATAAGACCCATTTTTAATTGCAGAAGAAACATGTTTCTTGTTCCCTCACTTGCAGAGAAAAGCTTCAGAAAGTGACTTGTCTGGATCCATAAGGGAGAACACATGAAAAGCACTCAAAACTTGTACTACATGTGCCTTATTGTTCAACTGTGAACAGGTTCATGTTTGCAATAAAGAAATACTTGAATAGCACTTTAAATAAGGTACAGTCAAAACAACATAACTGCTAAAAACAAACTACAAAACCAAATGGAACTTTATTCTCCAGAATCTAAAAAAAAAGAATAGGGTTGTTTGATCCTTTAGGTAAAATGTGAGATTTATTTGGTGAAGTTACAGAATTTGACATTGATGGTGATGTCTGTAAGAAGAAAACTACTGGAAGAAAAGTAGAAATAAATTTTGATATATAGTTTACATATATATAGTTTTAATAGTTTTAACTTTATTTTTTTAAAAGCTTATGATACAAGGCTACAAACCCTCTTCCCAAAACTTAATATTATTTATTCTCATGAGACTGATTTTTTTACTGACACTGTAATTCCCATAGTTTGTACTTTTCTCTGTGTTTGTTTTAATTATGCCCTGTACTGCTTTAACATGATCTGAACAGAAAAACAACTGTGAAATAGTTCCAGCAGATGAATACAGATAAGTATACTTGTATGTGGCTATGTGTACATGATTAAAATGCAATTTCACTTTAATTAATAGGAACAAAGTTGTGATTCTGAAAATTTTTGCTTATAAGTCACTGTCCTGGTTTGAGTTGGAACTGCTAAATCTTGTGTACCACATCAGGGCATGCAGAAAGTGAAAAGCCACATCTGTGGGGAGGATTGGTCAGGACAGGTGACCCTAAACCGACCAGCGAGGTATTCCATCCCATATACATCATATTCAGTATAAAGCTGAGGGATCACGAGGGTCTCAACCCTTCCTGTCAGCCCTTCCATGGGCTTTCGCTTCCCATCTGCCTTTGGGACCCTTCCCTTCCCTTTGGCCTTCTTTCTTCTTGGTTCTGCCTTTGATCCTGATTCATGTGTTTCTGAACCCAGTTCCTGTCAGCTGCTGAGCCTGGTTATGGGACCTTGCCAGTGCCTGCTCCACAGCCTCAGTAGTGATAGTGATGTAACTGCCATCAGGGGGAGGTTGGGCTCGACATTGGTTTGGTATAATTTGTATATATTCATTTTATTATTATTAACTTCATTAAAGCTGTTTTAGTTTTCTAATCCAAAGCCTCTCTCTCATTCCTTTCCTCTCTCATTTGGGAGTGGAGATGGCCATAAATCTCTCCCCCTCTCTTTCTCTTCATCTATTTGGGGGGAGGTGGGGGAAGAGGGGTTAGCAGAGAGCATCAATTGTAGGTCTGGTGGATTGAACCTAAACCTCGACAGACGCTTATCCTGCTAACTCCTAAATTCCATTGCACTTTCCACATACACATATATTACTGACAAGCATTACTAATCTTACAATTGCATCACATTTTTAACGCCAAAATTCCTTATCCTTAATGTTGAAGAGAAACTCAGCATCGAATTTCATATCTCAGTCTGTTTATAACATCTGAAAGCTGTAATTCCTAGACTATGCATCACATAGAGTGGCATGATGGGGGTTCTTGCTAGTGGGCTTATTCCTTTCATACAGTAATAGCTTATGAACAGTGGCTTACTTCTTTGTGTCAAAATGAAGAATGGTTTATGCAAGAACAGTATTTATTATTATATGTACTATACTTACTGTGTTCCCTTCCCCCTTCATCCATTGTGTAGATCACAAACCCCTATTTTAATGCTCCTCTCAGTGTGAAGAACTCACCTCCATCATCCCTGTGAAAGAGCTCCAGCTGTGTTTTCAAAGAAAATGGCTGCAGCTGCATTTCACTGGGAAGTCAGTCTTTCTGTGTTTTAAATATTTCAGCTGCAAGAACACCTACAGATCCTCTAGTTATATTGTCAGACAAACACCAGTCATTGATTACTGAGAAGGCAATCCCTATAACACTCCAATTTCAGCAGTTTTAATAAGCAAGTATGCAGAAACTTTGAAGCTGAACATGAAACTGCCAAGTTACTGACAGAGTTAAGCAACAGTACAGCAGCTTTTTCCTCTCCTTGCAATTCTGGATCTGCCCACTAAAATAACCAGGAGGTTAGTTTTAAGTGCTTAAATCCCTTGGTGGATCTAGTACATGAAAATCACACAATAGAGCAAATCTAATGTTGCAGCAGCACTTTTACTGTTTTTATTACTGTGATCCTTCACTTGAGTAGCATATTCAGTTAGAAAAAAGTCTAGCATTTTCCATATTACATTATCTTCCTATGTAAGGATTCTGTAACAAATAACAAAACAAAAAATCTCTTTTGTTCATCAGCTGGGTTATTTTAGAAAGCTTTCAAAGGGCATGTAATATACTGTACGTGAACATGGCTCCCTCTAGTGACTGCCTTTGAGACTCCAAGAGCTTATTTTTCCCAGGTTTCACGGGAAAGCAGCGACTATTTTGTGTCTCAGAGTTTCATGTATTTGTATACAGAAGACCTTTATATCTCGTGCAAAAAGTATAAAATGCACAGAGTAAGTCTGCTTTCTGAAGTGTCTTCTATTCTGAAAAACAAGGATTGTGTTTTCAAATGTTGCTACACTTTTTTCTTTTTTTTTCTTTCTTTTTTTTTTTTTTTTAAGATATTACATGCTCCGTGGCCGAATGCTTTATTTCTTTAAGTCATTTCAACCTGCTGTTAGAGCACTCCTACCAGTTCATAACAAGCTTTAAAGAGACTCAGATGTGTATCTAAGAAGTTATTTGGCAGGACACTTATATTTGCTACACAATGTCTTCAAGTCCCATTTATTTAAAAATGTAGAAATACATAATACAAGGCTGAAATCTAACAGAGATGGCTGAGGAAAGTCAGTAAGTAATAGAGTTCCCCTGGAATAGGTAATTAGTTAATAAAAGCTCACAAAACAAACTAACAAAACCAAACATTCAGTAAGCTAGAGAGAGTGTCACCTTTCATTTCATGCTTAAAACATCATATGTAGTTAGCACAGTCACTTGAGGAGAGGTTTGTCCATTCATAGGCATCCTTGACACACACATAGCCTAGGTTTCCTTCACAATCATTCCAGGGAAATGGTAAGTGTAACAAGAATGGGCCTCTGACATATTTTAGATGTGTTCTTTACAATAAAAAGAATCACTCAGGGTTTCCTATAGATTTACTATTTCACTGACCAGGCTAACTGCCTCATATGTAAACTTTGTTATTGTAGAAATCTAAAATTAGAAGTTATTAAGTTCACCTAAATCTATGATTAAAAAAAATAATAATTTTGCACTCAAAAGCTGAACATATTATCTGATACAACATAGCAAGTGCCTAGGCAGCTTGCATTAGAAAATCTCAATATCTTTTCATTTTAGCTGTTTTTCAATCCCATGTTAGAAGATGTAATTAAGTGCAGTTTTTCATGTAGACAAAGTACCAACTGTACACTACTTTGCAGAATATTGTCTGCTTAGCTAAGTAATATTTTTGTTTTAAATGAAGGTGGAAGTGGAAGAATACTGAAAACAGTATTTTCAGAATTACCTATTTTCCAGAGAACAAAGAAAAACAATATGAATTTTTAATTTGTAGTAGAGGAGAGGGCCTCTTAGGTCATTAACTCCATTTCATTTAAGCCTATATATAAAGATACAAGCTCTATTTATAAATTCTCTAGAGGTGAACTGTTCCATGGGTCCTAGCAGAAGATTGTTTCAAAACCTCACTCATCTTTCTCTTTCCTGCAGATCTGGGAAATGCTATGCATATATATATGTGTGTGTGTACATGAGAAAGTAATTTTAGAACATAGATGTAATAATTTGAAAATTAGAATGCATTCACAGTGCAAACTACTCATAATTGAAGTTATAAATTTACATGTAGATATGATTCTTTTGGCTTAACTTTGTTGGGATGTTGAAGAGAAGGGAGACAGAGGAAGAGAGAAGTGAATATGAAAATAATTGAAAATGTCTGGGGTTTTACAATAATAAAAGTATTACATTTGCATTACAAGTTTTATTTATCAACTTCACAACAGTCTGGTAGTTCCATTCTGTTTCTGCCTTGGCATTAAACTAAGCTGAAAGGCTATATTTTCCTTTGTATCCCTTGTTTCACAAAGATCTTGATACATGTTAGATGCTATGGATATTTGTTATTACAAGTCTTATTTAAAATGCTACTATACATAATCTCTTTTTTAAATTCATAAACTGCCTTGTATGACCCACAAAATTATAAAATAACACTACAGGCCCAAAATATCACAGATATTTTCCAGTCTTTCTATTCAGATGTGTAAGCCCCAAACTATATCAATTTTTTATCTTTGATATATTATCTTGCCATTATCACTCAAGTTGTCCATAAACTTGTATAAAATTTCATTATACTTTTGTAGATATTTTATGGTTTTTTTCGCAAGTTCATTTCAGGTAGCTGTTATGTAACCCAATACTACTACAATGGGTCTTAACTTTCCAATCAATACTATTCCTTAATTTGTGAATTTTCCAAATAATTCCATATCTTTCCAAGATCTTAGGTGTAGAAGTAGTAAGTCAGCAGTTGCAAACCTTAAATTGTGTGATGAAGCTACATGCTGTCTCCAGGCAGAATTGAGAATTTGCTGTGGCCACTGTATATAATAGTATTATTTGTATACTGTTTATTGTATTTTGTTCTTGCATTCTTCAATGCCTCTAAATCTATTGCTATTATACTGTTTTTAGTGTGTCTGTTACCATAGTGATATGCAATGTGTGCCTAACCGTCTCTTTTTCTATCAGATAGTACTCATTTAGTAATACAGATACTGAAAAATTCTCTGCTTAAAGTGCTTCCAGATTTTCTCTGCATTACATAAAAGCCCTGGTTCAGAAGATAGCTTCAAATTGCTGATCTTTGACTTCCTCATTCCTTTGGTAATTTGTCTGAGTTTTCTCCTGGCAATTGGGTTACTTGAAGCACTAACCTCTATACCAAAGATTTTACCACGTCCTCCTTGCAGTGCTGTCAATTGCAGATATTATTTACACCTGCAGCTCTTTGTGCAGGTGGAAAATCTTAATACCAATCTCTTTCTTTTGCATCCATGATGGACATAGAAAATACAGGAAAATCCAGCTGTTATAATGTTAATACATAGCACTATTCAGTGGACCAAATTCAGCTCCACCAAATGTAACACAAACTCTGTCCAATACTGTAGTATTTAATGAAGAATTTAATTATTCTTTATAGGTATAGCTAGATAAATCATTACATGAAGATGCAATTAACCCTCCAAGACAATGATATTTTCTGTAAATTCATGTAATGAATCATCTAGTTCATTTTAGACTAAGAGTGAACAGTTCTGAAAAGTAAAAGTAATATGTATTAAGGGTAAGAAATATCTAAAAGGAAAAATCCTAATATACTGGAATTTTCAAACCAAAAACTTGCAAAATAATAAAAATTAAAATCTCATTCACCTGCTGTGTATCATAGTATTATCATAGAACTTGATTTCCTTAAGTATAATATATTTTTTTGTTCCATTAAAGTATTTCAGGGATTTAGAGATTATTGATCACTCTTAGCAGACTAATTCAGAACTAATAACTTGGAAAGTAGGGTGGAAATTACAGAATCATTCTATCTGAGATTCATAACTAAACCAAAGCAAACAACAACAAAAAAATGAACTCAGCACGCAACTGATATAGTATAATCAACTTTTATTTGTAGAAATGTAACTAAACTAAAATAGTCTTACAAAGTGAAAGCTTGGGTTTGATAAAGGTTTTAGAATATGAAATAATACATCATATGCAGAGGAGGCATAGCACTTCATTTGGCAAGCTGGATCTAGATTTTTAGCAGATGTTAGTAAATTCTTTCCCACTTTTAATCTTAGAGAAAAGAGAGGAAAGTTACATTTATCTTACAAATGAAACTGTAACTATACATGCAGACTTACCCAAAATAACACTAATGTAGATACCTTGATTAGAAACAACAGTGGAAATATAGGAACATGTTCAATATGGAGAAGACTGTGAGAATAAGCTGAGAAAATGTAATTATAAAAATGATATTAAAAGTACTAAAATAAACTGCTCAATCTCAAGAATGACAATTGAACTAAGGTTGTTTGCTTCTTGTTTCTTGTCAAGTGGTGAAAAACACACTACAAGACCAACTATATGTAGAATAACACGTAAACACACTTCCAAAATAATTTACTACTCCTGTATTATCTTTCACAGAAAGTGATCATTTTTACAGAGCTATGTTAGGTAACTGCATAACTGAAAACAAAAGTGAAGTTTTTCAAGTAATGTGTTATAAAAGAGTAATGGAAGAGAAGAGATTTTCATAGGAGATTATTAAATGGATGAAAGACCTCTTGAGAGAGAGAGTTGGCCTCTGGCCAGTCTGTCCAAATATTTGAGCATCCACGCAGTATTCCTTTTGTCTTTAATTCAGATATAATTTAATGGTCAATCCGTATCCAGTAGTTATTTCATCATAAATGCACACAAAACATTGTTTTTAGTCTGACCTCTTATGTACTGTTTTCAGGATGGGTGATGTGGCTTTTAACTTTTCAAGATGAAAAAGTGAGTTTATCACATCTTGAGCAAATGCTCTAATTGCAAGTCTTATAATTGCACACACATGAAGGTATTAGTTGCTCTGCATTGTGTTTTAAAAGAGATCATATGGTGCATTTTCCAAAGAGAAAATGGAACTGACTGTAGAGGCTTGCTCCTGTCTATGAATTTTGCATTGGTGTCTCTTTGAGGCTGAGAGATAATTCCTTCATCCCAGAAAAAAAAAAAAAAAAAAAGTTATATTAGGTCCACATTCATAAGGGAATTGTGTGAAGTGGAACAAAAAACATCAGCGTGTAATTCCAGGGGGGCCATTCATGCAATGTTAAAATATGTGAATCCAGTTAAAAGCAATCAGAACTCTAAGTGACTTTTATTTCCATAGGTTTCTTTCTGTTCAGGGAGCCGAATATTTTGAACCAGGTATAAAATACTTTTTACCATACTTGTAAGTGATTGATAAAGATGCAGATTCTGCTTTGGGGTTTCATAATAAGATTAACAAGGTCTAACTTTATGCAGTTATACCACATTTTGGTCATTCCCTTTAGGTTTCTTTTGCAGGAATTGAAAGACATATATTGTAGGTACCTGTTTTGATCCATGGATAAAGGAAAACTTGGGTGACTATCTCAGATGATATCTGTATTGTAGATAACTAGCAATAGTTGAGAATAATGTTTGAAAATTAAAGAGTTTGATGCTTATAATGACAAAACATGTACAAATGTGTAGATGTGTTCTTTGTTTTCCATATAAGGGAAAATTGTAAATGTTTCTCATTTCAGAATTTTTAGGTGAAGAATCAGTGTAGAGATAAACACAGCTGACAGAAAGGCACATCACTACTTACAGTGGTAATTTGTCATACCAGATGTACTACATTTTAAAAAGTGGAAAACAGAAATTATTTTTTCTGTATCTCAGAAGTTAGCATTATGTTCCAGTTTGCATTCAATGTTTACAAAGAGCAACAGAGACAGGATATTTGTAATTAACTTGTCACCAAGTCAGAACAGTATTTTGTCAGACTCTTCTCTGGTTCTCTTTCAGTATCCCTGCACTGTCCTAGAAAACTTATTAAAAAAAAAGAAGGAAAAAAAGAGTCACCTTGCTTCATGAAGAGTCATCTCTGATGCTATCAGTCACTGTATTGTATTAAGCTAGTTGATTTTATGAGCTGGAGAAAACCCATGGCTCATAAACTTAGCAGAGGTGAGTGAGTTATGACAGTCTTTCAAATACATTAATGAAATTCCTAAAACATCAGTATGGTACATTAGTCTTCCTAACATTTAGCTTTATTAAGAATACAGATCGATGAGAGGCTGTCTTGGATGCCAATTGTTTAAATTCTTTAAAATGGCATAATTTTTTAGACTGCTTTGTTCCCTGTAGCTGAGAAGAAACTTTACTGGTCAAATTTCAAATTTTGGGTGAATTTGATTATTTTGTAGGTATACACTGGAGCTAATTCAAATCTGACAATTTAAAGAAGTTGTGAATGTGAAGACCTTTGTTCAGTAATCTTAGTGCTAAAATTATCTCCACATATTATCTATCTACAGCTCTTAACTTTCATTAAATTTGGAAGTGCTCATGTGCTCAAAATCAGTTCTGGAATAGTCTACAAACACTTTTCATTTCTACCCTCTTGAAAGTGGAATGTGATGTCATGCTACATATTGCCAAGGTACTGTCACTTCTGTGAACCAAAAGTAACAAAAAGTTTTCAGAGATAGAAGATTGATGATTTTTTGAGTGAGATGTGAAGTGAATCTACAGTAAAACCACATTGTAAATAAATAAACTGTATTTTTATTCTGAAATTATAAAATGACAATATGAAATAGGAATAGTCTTTGTAATGGAAATATATTTATGTGGAATACTTACTGATCACATCAATAAAGAATGATTAGGAAACAGTATGACACTTAGCATTTGAATTTGGAGAAATTGGTTAACAAAAAGTTAAGTAATTTTGCCCATCAGGTAGCAAATCAGTTACTCAGTAATGACATTTGCATGGTGGAAAATCTTTGTTTGATAATGCCTTTAAAAAAAAAAAAGTTGTGAAACAACCAGTATTAGGTATTTCATAGTAATTAATAGTCAACTAATTATAACAATAGATAAACAAAGACTGACAAATCATAAACAGTCATAATAGCAATAAAAAATTAGAGGAATAATTGAGTCAGAAAAAATAATCTCACACTTGAGTGTGAGGGCTCACACTCAAATATTAAGTGTTCATATTCAGATAAATATATTCAGGAGGAATAAATACACAAATTTGGAAAGCAATTATTCTGAAAAACATTTGAAGATTACAACAGTAAAGAATACTCAAAAGAATACTGAAAGGCATCAAAAGGAGAGGATTAAGAGAAAAAGGGGTGATATTACCTCTACTCAGCACAGTGAGACCAATATGCAGTATTAATTTTTAAAAGATGAAAAATTGTAGAAGGTACAGAAAAGAGACATATGCAAGAGCTGAACAAAAAGGTGGAAGACTTTGAACACAGTCTAGCTCACCAAAAGATTAAGTGAATTGAGTGCAGTCCTAAGCACTTACAGAGGGGCAAAATGTCCATTGATAAAGGCTTCAGTCTGGAAGAAAGACACCTATCAAGGACCAATGTCTGGAAGATGAAGCCAGATACAGTCCAATTAGAATTTACGTACATCTTTGTAACAGCAAGGACAGTTAATCACTTAACTACCAAGGGATAAAGCAGATTTCTCTGTCTGCAGAAACTTTAAAATAAAGAATAGTTGCCTTTCTTGGAGATATGCTTCAGCCAAACACAAGTTATTGTCTAGTCAAATAAAAGTTATTGAGCTCAGAAGTGGTATAACTGAAAAGTTTAGAGTTTCACAACTGAAAAAAGGCCAGGATTGATGATTTAATGGTGCTGTTTGACCTTAATCTGGAATATGTTGTGATGAATCTCCTTAGCCACTTCTGTGCCTCTTGTAATTTACACATAAAAATACTGGACCAGCAAGCTCAATATAGTACTTGAAAAATCACTACTTAATTTTCTGTATTTGCAGAGTAGGTGTTCCATTCACTGCTTGGCAACTTTGTTGCTTTTAGTGTAGTCATGAAGAGGCAACAGAGTAGTGTTTTGTAATTGTTTTCAAATATATGAGTAACCTAAACCTGTATTCACTTTAGTAGATACAAATATGGTTCAAGTATTAAAAAAATTAAATAGAAGGAGACTGTAGAGTTTAAGGCATCTTGGAGATGCATATGGTTAACTTTACCAAAAATGAGTAGCCTCACTTCGAAGTCAGCCAGTGAAGTTGATGGAACTAATCACAGTTAAGTATATGTATAAATCATCAAAGGATCAAAGTTTTAGTTTTATCACTGTAATGCTTTGACATGACTTTGAATACACAGGGAAAATGGGCATATAGAATAAAACAGGTTGTGTTTAAACCACCACTAACAAATGAGTGGTATCTTCAGAGAAGTGAATGTTAGGTAGAATATAAATCTGGGCATCCAGCACCTTCTTGGGGACAGGGATGGCTGAGGCCGTGCTGTGATGTGGGTGACAGGCAGTGCAGAGTTGTGAGAGGAGCTGGAGACCGTCCCTGCTGCCGTGTTGCTGGGGCAGGCACTGAAGGCCCAAGAGAGACTGAAATGGGTTCCAGATCCACGGACAGGGAGGTAGAAACTCAGGGACGATGGGCAGCAACAGTCATGGCTGGTGGTGCCTGCAGAGTCCTAACACATCACTTTCATATGAATCTCCTCTGGCCCCATGGAGCACACTGAAATCAGGACATGGCTCTAAGTATGCCATCTTTCTCTGTGTCCTCTGTTACTGGGTCACTTAACCCTGAGTGCTGGGTTCAGGTTTTTCTTAACCTTTTTTACATTGGCAATGTACTTAAAGAAACCCTAGTTGTTGTGCTTTGCCTTCCTTACTAATTTCAGTACCATCTGTGTTTTGGCTTTTCTAACTCTATATGCTTGGTCAATGCCTCTTTATTCCTACTATCCCTGCTTCCACCTTCTGTGTGCTTCATTTTTGCATTTGAGTCAGTCAAGCAATCACTGTCCAGACCTTGCTGGCCTTCTGCTATATTGCCCAACTGTCTGCAAGGAAGGGATTGCTTTTGCACTCTGAGGATATTGTTCCTGAAGACCAACCAGCAGTCAGGGAAACCTTTGCCCTTCAGGGCAGCTTCCCACAGAATCTTGTCAAACTGATCCCTTAACAAGCCCAAATCTGCTCTCTTGAAGCATGTTGTTCCAATTCTGCTACTCTGCTTTTGCTCACTCCTCTCAGGACCCTAAATTCCATCATCTCTAATTCTCCAGCACCCACCACTGACAAGTCTGCCGTTAACCTACACAACTCTGACCAGCTTTAGGAGAAGTAAATCTAGGAGAACACATTGTCTGGTTGGTTTGTTAATCATGTGAGTCAAGAAATTGTCTTTAACATTCTTCAGAAATCGTCTGAGTTGCTTGCACCCAGACGTGTTGCCTTTGCAAAATGTATTGAAGTGGTTACTTTTCCCCATGCTGACCCCAGTTATGGGACTGCATCTGTGAGACTTTGCTGTCTAAACAAGGCTTTATAAACAGACAGAATCCCACTGTTAAATATGAAATCCTGAAATTTATTTCATGTCAACAAAAACATTCAATTAAATATTGGGTAAACACTAGCTTTTTCTAGAGATGATATATGAGACCAAATAGTACAAGCTGCTGAAAATTGTAGACTAATGAGATGATACATGCATTGGGGAATTGGTCTACAAAATTTTTTTACAGTCTAATTGACAATTATTATTTATCTAAAGGAATCTGAGGTTAAGTTCCAAATGCAGATGATAATATATACTATTGAAAATAGTCAATTAAAAATGCTCTTTAAAGAACATTAAAATTAGGAAGATAATACCAAGAGGAAAATAATGAGGAACTGTGTGAATACCTGCCACAACATGAAAATGTATTTGACACTCATGCTTTGAGGTAAATATTTTTTGAGAAAATAAACAAACAGTAAGGCCTTTTACACACACTATCCAATAATAAAAAAATCCTTGAAACATTTTTACTTCTGTGTTCTAAAAATTATGACATTGAATTTTATTCCTATTGTGAATGTTGCATAGTGAGGATAGTGCTTACACCACTTGCCTTATTTCTGTTCATTTCTTCTGGACTTGCTTTATGACATTTGTTCATTCACTTATAGTAAGCTAATATTTATAACAAAGTGAGAGCTACATTAAAAATAAAACATGTGGGATTTGGAAGTTGTTCACATACAAGGGTCAATCTTACAATTACAAAATCCATGGACATTTCACTTGTGATACACATGGCAGGGATTACCTTTCCAGTACTATACAAAGGTACAAGAGAAGGCAGAGATAATATGGCAGATAAAATTAACCTTGAAGGGAAGGGAAAGAATAGAGGTAGCATCCTCCTTCACTGTAGTGTCCGGGCTGGTTTAAAGATAAAGAACTTATCCTGTATCCTTCAAATGTCATTTGGTAGATGTCACTGATGTGTTTTAAGAAATAAAATATTGGCAAAGAAATACATCAAACTTCTTTGATATTCAAATTTTTATAAGAAATTTCTAAAACCAGAATTATAACACAAAGTATGTCAACTACATTCTGAGGCTATTTTTATTCTTTATTTAAACATATTTTTTAATACTGAAAAATGCATACTGAAGCCCTTTGAAATTACTAAACTAGTCTGTCCAGTTTCTAATTTAAAGACACATCAATAATCCTTTAAATAAAATTGTAGCTTAAGTGCTGAACATGATGATAATTCTCTCCATTGGAAAATGGATTCCAAATAGCTAATCTGCTTAAACAGATGCTTTGTAGAAACATCTTTGTAAAAACATCTTTGCAAAACTGATAAGGCTGTTTTGGATAATACATTCCATCTCTAGTTCTAAAATGAATATAGCATCAGAATGCACACATATAGTCTGGCCTCACATCTGGTTCCAAACCATCTCTCTATTCATTTTGAAGAAAAGCACTTTATGTATTACAAGATGATACACATGCATGCACACAGATAGGTATTTTCTCAGCTGGAATGAAGGCTGGTTTGTATTTTTTACTTAGCTTACAAGACATAATGAATAGCTTTAGTTCTAGAAGAATTCTGTATATACCTTTTAAAATTAAGATGCATTAATTTTTTTTGTTCAATGGTCTATTGAAGTGCATTGCAAATGGTGACTGTTATGCTGATCCTGACAACTGCTTCCACAACTATTAATATTCCAGTTGAATATTGGAGTTACTGGAGACAAAATATTCAAGTACAGAAATCACTCAACTTAAAAAACTATGGAGTCTGGATGAAAAGCTAATTGGTATTATTTGTACTACAGAATTGATACAGTTTTAATACTACTTCAGCCTTACAGTGCTTTAAGTATAGTACAATATCTTACTTATGTCGAGTATTTTAAAGTGCATGAGAGAAGATTGTTACTACAGCTGTCAGAAAAAGGCATGGAAAGAATATAAGACTGAAATGAAATATATTCACAAGATATTTGGAGAATATAGGCTTTATGTGCCTGGTTTACCTATGATTATTTTTGCTGGTTTTTACTAATATATGAATGAATAAGTTGATTCGTACACTGTCCCTATTAACTCAGAAAATACATATGTGATGATACTATTCAAAACAGTAAAAATGAAAATAAGATATTTTGAAAGATTAAAAAAAGAATTATTCAGAGTTTTTGAAATAAAAATGAAAATTATTTTAGCTAGAATTATTTTACTGAAACAATTAAATTTCTGAATCAACTTTTCAAATCCTTCTGTTTCATTCTTATTTTTTTTCCAGTCTTGAGATCATAGCTGTTTCTATCCTTAACACATTTATTTCTGAGTATTTTTGCTTGAAAAATTTACTTTAAGACAATATAGAGTATTGAAAATGAAATTTATTTGCAAATGTTAATAGTTAAATCCTGTAAAAACCAGTCAGAAGCCAGTTGTTTAATTATGAATTCTTAAGGAAAGCAATCTCAAATATGTTTGTAAAGGATTATATGTTCATCCAGGTTCTCTGAATATTAGCCATTATTTCTTAATTGGAGTTCTTGGGTTTACAGTGACATTATTCAGGGAAAACTAGGAAAAAAAAATATTATATTTCTGATAAAGCTCTTAGCCAATATAGCACCATGACTCAAATAAGTACAAAGTAGCTGGTAATTGGTGACTCTCAAGAATTATTCTCAGAAACAATAGCTCTAAATGACTGTAAAACATCTGATAAATACTCATATGTGCATTGTCAGGGATACCTGGTCATAGGAAGTTTGGTTCTTCCAAAAGTGACTGCAAAGGAATTAAGCTTTTCATACAGAAATTGAGTTTAAAAGGAAAAAAAAAAAAAAAAAAAATAAAAGAACCTCCATGGTCAGTTAAATATTTGGTGTTTTCCGTGTATGAGAGGTTGATTTGTAAGGCTCTGTCCAGAGGTATAAAAAGCATCTATATCTAGACCTAGCAAGAAAACTATATAAACTGTACATATTTATTTGTAAATTTTCATTTCAGAAAACTGGGAATTAGGATAAGGACATAAATCATTTAATGATTCAGTGATAACAAAATTTTGCTAAAGATAATATTTATACGGTATCAAAATTAAATGTTTTGATTATCAAAATGATTCAAACAAAAAATGAATCTAATATTTCTATTAGAATTTCATTAAATCTGCATATACCTTCAAACCATGTAATCCTCCTTTTCAGCAAATTGTCTTCTTTCAAAGCAGAATAGCAGACTTACAGATAGTTTTATATTCATTCTGTCTAATGAATCATATATTACTTCAGACAATCTGAAATATCTTCTTTTGCAGTTGATAAACATTGACAATATTTTTTCATGTTTTGTCTGCCTGATGATTAACTGAAAAGAAATTATTCATTTTGACATATTTTGTATTCATAGTTTGAAAGATTTTAAGTGACAACATCACCCTGTTACTTGAGCGTGCCTGCACATGTGCTATTTGAATAACTATTATTTTTATGTAATATATCCTGTTTACTTTAAATTATTACAGAAGCTTTTAGAGTTGCTGATAAATTTATATGAAGGATTAGATCATGTAATTGTATTGTGCTACCGCAAAGGCCAGTAACTCTCTTAGCTGTAAAATGACATAAGGTCAACAAAGTTCAATAAGGCCAAATTTTCTGCTTGTCTTGGAATCCAATTTCATGCACAGATCCGTACACAGCACAGCAGGATTGCCAAAGGGTAGCCTTTCTGTAGCCCAGGAAATATGATGTTTTGTCATTACTTGTAAAAAGCCTCAGGCTTTGAATTGACCTGATAGTGCTATCTCTCAGGACTCGCTAGCAGTTGCCTTGTGCGGAGCTGAAGTTAGCTTGCTTTCCCTGTGATAGCAATTGTCTAACAATCCAGTAGCTATTGCCTAAATTTGTTTCAAATTATATATCAGTAACAGATATTTATATCAGATATAATTATATATCAGTAACATGAGAGGAACTGCTGGTGAGGCTAGATTTAAATGTGGTATGGAAGAGTGTGGATACAGGACAACACCAGAGGTTCCAGTTTGTGAAAACTGTCACAGTGGTCAAAAGCTGATCAATGCAGGAGTGCATCTATGTGGGCCAGGTAAAACTAACTTCAGAGAAAAAGCAGAGAACAGAAAAATTGAAAACCAAAGCAGAGGAACCCACTACTGTTAACAATGTACTTCTTCTGGCAAAAACCTCAGGATACTAATGGGTCATTATGAACCCCCACTTCTAACTAAGAAAAACTGGTGCCTTGACTTTAGTACCCAGTGGGACAGTGGAAAGGTAAGCATAACATCAGAAAAAAGGGATACATAGCACCAATATATGCTAACTGGTTTTATTGATTCAATTTTCCCTCTCTTAATTTTGACTTTTACTGAGTTGTACTGTCCTTGGATTTGCAACTGTTTCTATTTCTCGCATTTTTATTAGATTACTGAAATATTAATTAGACATAGATTCTTAACCCCATATAAATGTGTATTACCTTTTGTCCTCAATAAGATTTTCATGTGTGTTTCTCATCTTTATCCTGTGAATATCTTTCTGATATTTCTTTCCAAATTTTTTTGCATACTGCTGAAACTTTGGCCATCTTGTTGAGTAAAAATGTTACGTAAATGCTGCTATTAAAAAAATTTATAAAGTAAGGCAACAGCCAAATAGCCATAAGGAAGTTATTATTACTTTGCACAGGAGGCCAGCTTTAATTTTATAAAAAAATATAGTCAATTTGGAAAGGAAGTGGAACATAAATTAAAAGTTAATGAAAGACTTTTTAAATGATTACATAAAGGACAAGCAACACAGTTTTGGTTTTTCTTCAGGAAGTGCATTCTGGTGATAACCAAGATACACTGTGTTATAAAATTGGTTTAGTAAAGTACATCTTGCTTTTTATCTGGTACGATTGTTGTCCAGTAGTGACTCTTTACAGAAGAGAAGAGATTAACGAGTGCTTTTTATTGACTGATAAAAAAAGATAAACAAATCTTAATATCACAGAGTGAGAAGGTTTCTACTGGCTCATATTCTTAGCTGCTATAAAAAAAAGCTAGTTACAGCTATATCAGTAGCCTGTAATCTATCTCTAAAATCATTTTGTTATGCTGCATATATGTAAAATAATAGAAAATGTTTCAAACTATGTCTGAGGAATTGTGAAATTTACTAAACAACTATGGAATGATGTGGTTTAAGCATAAGTTAGACAGTCCAGCTCATAAAAAGTTGTTAGCCACTTCTCAATAATTGTGTAAACCAAAATTTTAAATAAAGCTTTTATTTATTTAGTGTTTTCCAAATAAAGGCTTTAAAGGTTGCTTATTTTAGCTATACATATAATGTTTAAACAAACAAATTCATTTCCATAGTTTCAGTCATTTTAATTCTATGATTTTAAGAATAAAATTATCTTGTTTATACTTCCTGCCAAGTAATGTACCAGTTTGTGTGCCATGAAAATATATGCCCTTATTGGGTAGACACAGTAAAGCAGTTTTTCTGCTCATAGTTCCCTGCCCATTGTGCTGTGGACTCAACACTGCTCCAGTCTCCTTCCGGAAAAAGTAAAACTCTTGATTCAAAGGACAATAAACTCTCAAGATAAATAACTCCTTGTCCTTAACTTCAACATTCAGAATTAGACAAGGGTGGTGGAGTATGAAAACTCCTCATCAGCCACATTGTATCCAATTCAACTATTAAAATCCCAAGATCTTTCAGTTCTTTAAGGCTCTGTTTACTTGCTTTCAGGTTTTACAGTCACAACTTGAATTATGAGATCTTCACACAGTCAAAATACAGAAAGACTCTTTACATTTTTAAAGAAATGAAATGCAGAAATATGTTTGCAATTATTAACATGTAGAATTGAGTTGGTATTCATGTCACCTAACTATAACTACCTGTAAGTTCAATGCATAATCTAAATTATTTTGATGTCCCTTATAAATTAGTAGGAGTTGTAGAGAAGAGAAGTTAGTCACAAAAGTCCAAGCCACATCTACCCTGTAGCTGCATGCCTGGAAGCATGAAACAGCACTGAACGAGGTGGCAAGCACTGGGCAAGGTGGCAGCCATCA
>JAVSBS010002766.1:18092-28467 GCA_033124195.1 Coracias cyanogaster | reverse complement strand
GGTGCCACCATTTATCTCTGCCATCTATAGTATTCCCATATTTAGAAATATCCTTGGTCATTAAACCGTTCTAACAGATACCATGAAAAAAAAGCAAAAATGTCTACTATTCAGACTCATTCAGGGAAGAATTATGTTTATGAATCAGCTGAGACGCTCCTGCTCTTAGCAAAAATTTTAATTAGTGGAGATGGGATTTTAGTACATCTTCCAAAAAGTAGGTATAATTTTTAAGGCAAATTCTGAACAGCCTAAGAATACACAGAGCTACAGCTAGATTTATTATTTCTCTGTCAGATAATTAATAGAATTAATTCTTACAGATATATTTTTTTTTCTGCAGCTCAGCAGGTGAGGTTCACAAATGCGTTTTGGAAAGAAAATGTGTAGTCTAGGCATAATACTAGTCTCAGGTTTTTGTGACTGTTACAAAATAATAAGGAAGATGTTGGATTTTCATATGCATAGGAATATTTCTTCTCATAATAAAGAAGGGATCGAGGAGATACCATGATCCTACCTGCCAGCTAACCATATTGATGCTAAGTGTTCGTAGCTGCTGACATAAATGTTACTAAGAAATAGAATTAATGGATAGCTTGATTTCTGCTGCTTTCAGGAAGAGATGGTCGGTGACCTGCTGCACCATATAGATGTACATAAGTCTATGGAGTCTGATGGGATCCACCCAAGAGTGTTGAGGGAGCTGGCGAAGGAGCTTGCCAAGCCACTCTCCATCATTTTTCAGCAGTCCTGGCTGACTGGGGAGGTCCCAGTAGATTGGAAGATAGCCAATATGACATCCAAATACAAGAAGGGCCAAAAGGAGAATCCAGGAAACTACAGGCCTGTCATTTTGACTTTGATGCCGGGGAAGCTGATGGAGGAGATTATCCTGAGCGCCATTATGCAGTACATGCAGAACTACCAGATGATCAGACCCAGTCAGCATGTGTCTATGAAAACCAGTTCCTGCCTGACTAATCTGATCTCCTTCTACAACATGGTTATCCACTTAGTGGATGAAGGAAAGGCTGTGGATTTTGCTTATCTGGACTTCAGTAAAGCCTTTGACACTGTTTTCTGCAGCATACTCCTGGAGAAACTGGCTGCTCATGGCTTGGACAGGCATACACTCCCCTGAGTAAAACACTGGATGGACAGCTGAGCCCAAAGAGTGGTGGGGAATGGAGTTACATCTAGTTGGCAGCCAGTCACAAGTGGTGTTCCCAAAGGATCAGTACTGGGGCCAGTCCTGTTTAACATCTTTATCAATAATCTGGATAAGGGGATTGAGCACACCGTTAGTAAGCCTGCAGATGACACCAAGCTGGCTGAAAGTGTTGATCTGCTTGAGGGTAGGAAGGCCCTGCAGAGGGATCTAGGTAGACAGGATCAATGGGCCAAGACCAATTGTATGAATTTCTATAAGGCCAAATGCTGGGTTCTGCACTTCAGCCACAAGAACTCCATGCAATGCTACAGGGTTGGGGAGGAGTGGCCAGAAAGCTGCTCAGCAGAGGGACCTGGGGGTGTTGATTGACAACCAACTGAACATGAGCCAGCACTGTGACCAGGTGGCCAGGAAGACCAATGGCATCCTGGCCTTTATCAGGAATAGTATGTCCAGTAGGACTAGGGAAGTAATTTTACCCCTCTACTTGGCACTGGTGAGGCCACATCTTGAGTCCTGTGTTCAGTTTTGGGCTCCTGACCACAAGAAGGACATGGAGGCACTAGACCATGTCCAAAGGGCAACCAAGCTAGTGGACAGTCTAGAACACATGTCTTACGAAGAGTGGCTGAGAGAACTGGGTTTGTTTAAGCTGGAGAAAAGGAGGCTCGGGGGAGACCTTATTGCTCTTTACAGCTACCTGAAAGGAGGCTATAGAGAGGTGGGGATTCATCTGTTCAACCAAGTAACAAGTGATAGGACAAGAGGAAATAGCCACAAGTTGCACCAAGGAAAGTTTAGATTGGATATTAGGAATAATTTATTTGCTGAAAGGTTTATCAGGCATTGGAACAGGTGGACCAGGGCAGTCATGGAATCCCCATCCATGGAGGTGTTTAAAAGTTGCATAGACATAGTGCTTAGGGATACAGTTTATTCAAGGATCTGCCAGCGTTAGGATAATGATTGGACTTGTTGATCTTAAAGGTCTCTTCCAATCTAGGCAATTCTGTGATTCTTGCTCTCTGTCATTCAGTTCAGGCCAGAACCATGAGCGCAGAGGCAGGCAGACCTTCACCTTCACTTGTGAGTATAAATGCCCATGACTTTTTCAGTCTGACAGTGTTGCTTAGGGCCAGGTACAGGCAACAGTTTAACTCCAGAGTTATTCTGGAAGGCCAGATAAAGTGGAAAGCATTCTTCTCACATTCACCTACTATCAAACTCTTCAACCTGCTGCCCATGCAAGAAAAACCCATACCCCTGGCAAGTAACCGTCCTCTGTGTGTTGAAAGCTAGGCCAGTAGACATGATGTCTCCAATAACTGTCTTAAGTAGTATCCAAAGGACCACAAAGGAGAGAAACTGTTTTTCTTTTCCTGGTCCTTGGAAGATCACTGTTAGCTTTTTGTTTTCTGAAAAGTATTTTTAAAATGTCTAATAAAGATTTGGAGTCCAAAACTTAGACAACATGCCTTGTTTCCTGAAAAAAGGAAAATGACCCTCTCCTTTCACCATAATCATGTTAGTCATTACGGGCCTTGCAAAAGGAAAGGGCATTTAGCACGTGGGCCAACTGGAAGGGACATAGGGGGAGATGGATGTAGGACATACTATTATATCTCACTTCCAGATTCTGAGGAGGACTGTACACAATCCTGCTGCATGCAGGAACACTTTAGTTCACAACAGCTGAACCTATAGAAAAAAAAATAGATGTTTACAACTCTACTTCTATGTGTTCAAGAGGCACAGTTAAACCTTAGAAAAAGAGCAGGAAAAGACTGTCTCATGAAAGGTCTGAATCTATGTCCTGTCAATGACCTCACATTTATAAACTTCCCTGCACTGCCAATGTAGATCCTGCATGCCAGTGAGAAATAACATGTTTCATGGGGGAGTCTACATGTTATAAAATGATAGATCAGGATTGCAAAATGTGTACAGTAAATGCTGTGTGAGCATGAGGAAGGAAATGCAGGAATCTGGTGTCAAGGCTCACGTCTAGGAGTGTGGAGAGAGAAGTGGAAAACCTGAGGCATTTTCCTCTGGCACATCACACAAAATGGCCTATGAGACTACTCATGTAAGTAAATGCTCCATAAATGTGGACAATGGTTCTAAAATCTGCTCAATTCAAGTAGTCACAGCAGAAAGAAATATCTTTGCAAATAATTTTATCTGCCGTATCTGAGTTTGGTTTATCATGAGCAGTAGCATAACTCGAACAAAAAGATCTTAAGGCATTTTTCCCCCTCTGGCTCACAAGCTTTTTACGAACAAAGCCAAAATTCTCTGATTATTGCCACATAGAAGCATGTAAATGCAGGTTCCCCAAAGGTACAGTCTGTCTCCCCAAAACATGACAAATACCATGGAAACAGTAGAAGTTATTACAAGATGCATAAGCATTGCTGTTTAATGAACTCAAGCTTTGTTTTTACTTAAATACTTATACCATAATATTTTCTTCATCTTATCCTTAGCTTTTTTTTTCTGTCTCTAATTCTGTCACTGCTCTATTTTGTGTCCTCTCCAGGGAACATTTACTCTCATAAGAGCATCATTAATTAGAGTTTGTTTGTGGCATCAGCTGTCACTCATTATGATATTCTAAGCTCCTGATAAAAGCGTTTTGCCTTACTGCCTTCACAGCCTTTCTTTTAAATCCTTAATGTGCCATCCATCCCTTGTTTCTTCCTAAGGAAATAAAGCAGTTGTAAAAATAAGGCTATTATTTTTTTCCCTAATATGTGATTTTAAAGAATATATTGTCAGTCCATGCTTTCATAATGAAGTCTGTTGTTACCAAGGTATTGTTTCTCACATAAACAGATGCAGATAGTTCTACTGAAGAAGCAATACCTTATGTTATAGTTGTGAAGTGAGAGAGCTTCTTCACAATGAGAACACTCATTGTACAAAAGTCCATGTAAACCAACAGTAAAAGTAGCTGCACATTTTTTTCACTAGGTAACATGGAGTGAGACAGACCATGAGTAAACTGAAAGTAATCTTATTACAAATAAAATATAGACATTCTCTTGTATTTTATTTTTAATTCGTACTTTTTCTGTAGGACTAAAAGAAATTTAAGTCCCTTTAGAAACAAAAGTAAATAAAATTGAACAACAGGCCTACTTTAGATCACAAAGTGTCTAATAACTGCAAGAGAAATCATTGCAAATGATGCAAATCTTGTTAGATGTGGTAAGATTAAATATTTTATGGCCTGAATTACAATTATCCTAGTCTGAGTACTCCTCATCCTCTAACAAATTTTCAGTAGACTGGGTGTCATGTAAGAAATAATTGGTGGGAGCATAAGTTTAAGTATTAAGAATGTTATACTTAGATACTTATACATTATACTTATATACATATAACAAATACTTCTCTTCGTTCATTTTCTCATTTATTTTGATCCAGACTTTCTTGTGTCAGTTGTTAGCTATAGTGAAGCTCTGAGCCTTGGCATTAACTGTGAGATTAAACTGAAGATACAATTTGAAAAACAGCTTTTGCAAAATATCTAATGGATATGCAACATGTTGCCAGAGGACACGGGAGTTTGAAACAGAAGGACAGGGCACAGCTGCCAGACTAGAATGTTTCCTAATGAGCTGAGACGGGAATGTATTTTAGCACCTGATCTTTTGTCCACAATGGCATGCCCTTCTTTTAAATTGTGTTTGAGATTATAGATCACTCCTATGTCACTGTTTTGCTATACTGTGGATTACATTTCAAGAGACTAATATATCAAAGAGGATCAGCTGCTACAAAAAAATTATTATTTTGTAGAGAAATACATTTAATGGTGGCATCTGCTCTCCTATCAGATCTCAAATGATGTATTGATTATTCCTAACCAAAGAAATAGGATTATTCATTATTATCCCAAGTATACCATATAGTGTAGGGTGGTTGGTTGGTGGGGGGTTTTTTGTTTGTTTATTTTTTTAATCTGGATTACCTGTTAATTTACTAAATCCCTTGACCTTTTTAGGTCAACGGTGTACAAAAATGTTCCATGGAATTTATGGGGAAAAATTAGTAAAAGTGAAAGTTTTTAGTTATTCCTAAAATCTGTTTTCAGGATTTCATAATTGCTAAAAGGGAAATCCAGAAGAATTTTAACAAATTTCTGATAAGGCAACAAAAGCTATTTATGACAAATTAAGAAACCAGTGAAAAGAAAAACCTACTTTTAACTTGAATGATCTGGATCTTGTGTCTTTTTCATGTATCTGTTGGACTCTTAGTTCAGGAAACACAGTGGCTAGACTAGTGGATTTGATTTTTATTTTGAATAGTGGAATGTTTCAGAATTATTATTAATATGATAATTCAAAATGCCGATATTCTCAGACTTAAAGAGGTATGATATAATATAGCCCCCGAAGTAATTTGTAATAAGAGATTTTTTTTGTTTGCTTCTGAATACTTTTCTTCCTGAATTGTGTCCTTACAATACTCTACTTTGGATTATGCCTCACGAGAAACTAGAAGTTAAATCTTCCCAGCAGAAGAGTATAAGAGCAGCAAACCTAGGCAATTGCTTTACACCTCAGTCCTGTTCTGCCTTACAGTTAACTATCTGCTGTATTTCCTTCTCTTTATTATGTAACATTTGTGGAGTGATGAAAATGCTTTCCTCACAAAAATATTTGCATAAACTTGTAAATAAACTATTATAAAAACTGTATGTTAGGATGGTTCACAACAATTAGGTTACATTGGGGCTAAGAAACTAGACATGATGGAAGACAAAAGTTCTGCAGATTTCATTTTTGGAATGAGCTTTAATGTCTATCATTAGACATGCTTCTTTTCAGGAAGTTTTAATACAAATTCCTTCCTTTGAAGTGTACAATTTACTTATTTTTTTTTTCCCCTGCTAATTTTCATTTCTTTCTGTTCACTAAAAAATACTTTTTCTAGATACAGTCTAATAATAGTCATCAAAGCAGCATGACAAACAGTGACTTTACGCTTTCTTCGCTCACACAGACACATACTCACTGACACATACTCACACCTCATATTCAGTCAGTGATTCATGCTGTAGAAACTGCAGGTTTCATTAAAGTCATTAGAAGCAGCCAATGCTCAGCATTGTTGAAAGTCAACACTGAAAGCCTTCTATGGTCTAAATGCTTTGCCTGCCTCCAAAATGTTCCTGATTCTGACAAGGGAAAATCTGCAGCAGATATACTTTCTCTGTGATGTTTTCTGCTGCCTATACAGTGTGACATATTTGAACATGATGGGTATTCTGAATGCTATTCATATGTGCTCTTTTTCTACAAGATGTTGTCTCAGACAGAAACTTTGCGTTATGAATACTGCTCTTGAAATCAGTCCCCAACTTTATGACTCTATGTCACAATATCTAAATACTTTTTTTGAAGTCTAGCCACAGAAGATGTGTTTTACAGGCAAGGTCATAAAATTAATCATAAAAATAGTCTTAATTCCATTCTTAGTTTCACTCTCAGCAGCAAGAAAGATACTGAGTATATATACACCAATTCAAAGAAAAGGGCAAAGAAGCATTTAAGCTTTTGCTTAATTTAAGCATTTGGATCACTGATCCTTAGCACTACCAGCTAGTTTGGTCCATTAATTTATTTGGGACCACTCTAGATAGCTTTCTCCAAGACCAATCTATCTGTAAGGTATTAATCAGAAGATGTCTTTTGGCCTCATTGCCATATTTCATTTCCATGATACTTTGTTATTAAGCAGCACAGAGGGATGTCATGGGGTGAGATGGGATTTCTGCTGTTGAATGACCAGTGTAAAACTATTCTCAATGGCTATTCGTGAGAGTGTTGGGCAAAAGTTCCTGCTGTCTCCAGTAGCCCAATGAAAAGATGAGGTGAAGTACCCAGGCCAATCCACTTAGCCCAGTTAATTGACAAGGTACATTCAACAAAGAGGACAAGGTTTCACTTCAAGTTCCATACAATAGCATAAGTCCTTGGTATCTTGGTAAAAGTTTAGAAGGCAAGTCTAGCTACTGATGCTTTCCCTTAGATAGACAAAGATTGTCTTTGATAATCTAGTCCATTGCTTTTGCCATCAAGATTAATAGAAGAGTGTTATTTACAATATTTTTAAAGATTTCAAGGGCAAAAAAGAAGGAAAAATAGAGGCTGTCTGAAAAATGAATGAGATTGTGGTAGTGATGTATGTGTTTACTGATTAAATACTTAAAAGACTCCTAATCTAATAAAATACATAGGCAATTACTGCACACAAGTTAATTTTATTAACAATCGTTACACTAAGGCTGTACATCACTGATGATATATTAATATTGTAGCAAAAAATAAGATACAGCATAATTACAGACTGAGTGTCAGATTGTTTAAAATTCACAACACAGCTTCTAGTCTTTACAGTGTGATATGTGGACCAACACCTCAACACTACTCCCATCCATGCAGATTTCTCCTCAGGCAAATGCCTCAAAAGAAACAAGAGCATTCACTTCAAACATTTTTTGAAGTTTAACTGCAGTAGGCAGCTAAGCACCACTGAACCAATCACTCACACCCCCACAGCAGGATGGGGAAGAGCTGGAAGGGTAAAAATGAAAAGATTCATTGGTTGAGATACAGCTTAATAGGTAAAGCAGAAGCTGCATGTACAAGCAAAGCAAAATAAGGAATTAATTTATTACATCCCATCAGCAGGCAGGTGTTAAGCCATCTCCAGGAAAGAAGGTCTCCATCAAGTTTAACATTTGCTTGAAAAGACAAACACTATCACTCAGAATGTCCTCCCTTGCTCTTTCTTCCCTCAGCTTTTACTAGTGAGCCCAATGTCATATGGTATAGGAGATCCCTTTGGTCAGGTGAGGTCATCTCTCAGCTGTGACCTCTCCCAAATTTTTGTGCTCCTCCCCCAGACTACACACTGGTAGGGCAGTGTAAGAATCAGAAAAAGTCTAGATGCTGTATAAACACTGCTCAGTAATAGCTAATACATGTGTATTATCAATACTGTTTTCATCACAAATCTAAACCATAGCCCTATGCAAGCTACTATGAAGAAAATTAACTCAGGCAAAACCAGTACAGCACTTAAACCAGTTGTGTGTACATCATCACTGTTGCAGCTGAATTGGATCCTACACTCTTTGCAGCATATTTAAGCCACGTGCCCATCAGTTTGTTCCTACTGGTCCTACATGATGACCTCTCTAGATATCCAGAGCTATTTCCCATCCTCAGTCCAACAGGATGCTTTTCTTTATACATACTCTTACCGATGTCATCCTCTCTTCCTAGCATATCAATGTCACTCTGCATTGCTCTATTCTGTGTATCAGCTGGGAAAGTGTTATATAGTACTGCCACCCAGGGGAAAGAAGGCAGGCAAGCATCGGTCAGTGTGTGCTTGGATTCAACATAGGTAAAGCCCAGTAGCAGAAAGCACATTCCTCTAACCAGAGGTGGCAGGGGAATGACTGAGTGACAGCCCCTTTGAAGGATTGAGCAGCTACCTAAAAATACAGCTGTACTTTCTGAGAAAGACAGGTGTAATAAGCTTCAGCTAAAAAGTATCACTTGGGTAAATGGTGCTGGTGTTTGGCTGTCAAAATGTTTTTCTAAACTGTAGCAGTATTTTTTTTTCTTGGAGTATGATTTTATACCATTGGGGTTTAGGGTTTTGTTTTAGTTAGGTTTTGGTGTTTTTTTAAGAATGAAAATTCATACTTAGAATCTCATCCTTAATTGTTTCTCAGAAACATTTGAAAACTTTAAGATCCACGTACCTCGCTACCTCTTCTCATTTCATTTAAATGTCTCTGACATAGCTGTCTCTCTTTTCAGCTTTCTAAGCCTCTGTTCAAAATATTCAAAATACAATTATCTCTACAGTTAAAAAATTTTGGTAAGTAAGCAGAAAACAAATCAAACCAAAAAATATTTTCAAGCATACAAGCCTTTTTCAGCACTTTAATTCTAATGGAAAGAAAATCAGCCAAATTTCTAAGTGCTGCTGGTTCTTGATCAGGTTTGGCACACTTCCATAAATCTTTATCCAGAAATGTATGGTGGCAGTCTACTTGTTGCTTAGAACTTAGTGCCTGTTCATGCTACTAAGGACTTGAATTTGGACAGGTATATTGTGAAGGGAAATATTTTGTTGTCTATGTTGGAAAGCAAGTGGACTAGATTCTGTCCTTGTGCTCACTCACAGCATTCTCTGGCTCCTATTCACTGGAGCTTGTCTATGCTCTACTTTCCCTTTGCCCTTTTGTATAGTCTATTTAGTGGTAAGAAGAAATGTGTCATATGGCAGCATCTGACAGCCTAGTCACCTTCTACAAAAAAATATCCTTTTCTGTGGACATGGGACAAGCAGTGGATATCATTTACCTCAACTTAAGCAAAGTGTTGGATACTGTTTCCCATAGCCTCGTCCTAGACAAACTGTCAAGCGTGAATGGGTAGTTTGAGAGATGGGTAGGATATTGGCTAACAGGATGCAATCAGAAGGTGATGATTAATGGTTTTTAGGCAGGCTGACAGCCTGTCACAGGTGAGGTCTCTCAAGCATTGATACTGCCCATTCTGGTCCCCACAATTCGAAAAAGACATGGACACACTGGAGATGGTCCAAAGCAGGGCCACAAAGATGATCAAAGGGCTGGAGAATCTGTCCTATTAAAGAAAGACTGAAGGAGTTAGATCTTTTAACCCTGTAGAAGAGAAAGTTCAGGGGAACCTCATCACAGTTTCACAGTACTTAAAGGGTGGCTACAAAGAGGTGAATGTTCTCTCTTGCCAAAGAGCCATCTTATGAGGATAAGAGGCAATGGGTTCAAGTTACTTTGGGAGAGGTTTCATCTTGATATAAGAAAGAAAATTTTCACTGTGAAAATAATCAGTCACTGGAGCAGTCTCCCTGGGGAAATGATGGAGTCTCTGTTACTGGAGGTTTTCAAGACAGGACTGGACAGATTGCTGGATATTCTCATGTAGGCTCCTTTTTCCACAAAAGATTAATCCAGATGATCTTTCAAGGTCCTTTGCAACTTTGGCAGGTCTATGATTCAATTATTCTATGATCTGGAGAACGATTATTAGACTTGTCAATGTGACATCCATCTATAAGAAGGGCAGGAAGGATGATCCCGGGAACTACAGGCCTGTCAGCCTGACCTCAGTCCCGGGAAAGGTT
>JAVSBS010002766.1:0-17332 GCA_033124195.1 Coracias cyanogaster | reverse complement strand
GCTTGAGGATATGGTGTAGTGGTTAGAGAGATGCTAGGAGCAAGGTTGGACTTGATGACCCTGGAGGTCCTTTCCAAGCATAATGATTCTGTGATTCCGTGTGATTCTGTGATTATACCTTTCCTTGGAAAGCAAGTGAGTATGCTCCAAAGGAGATTATAAGACTTCAGTTTATTAGAAGGGAAAAACTAGAGGAGTTACTGGGAGGGGATAGAGTCTTCACTTTAATAAGAGACTGTGGGATCACTGAGGGACAGAGAAGAGATAGCAAATTACTTGTCCATGAGTACTGCAAGGAGGAACATCCCAGCTACTGAAGGCAACAAGCTCAGATTTCTATAACTACAAGAAAAACACAACCCAAACCAAACAAACCCAAAAAACAAAGCCAAAAGACCTTGTTGACCGAAATCCAGACTGGAAAGAAAGGGGTCACAGAGGACAGAGGAGAGTTGATTGTTAGTTCCTTAACTGTAAACAATCCCATTAAGTTTCTGTACACACAACCAGAGGAAAAAAAGTTTGTTGCTAAATTTTGGTACACTTATTTAGCAGGTACTTCAGGACTCTGTGTGTTCACTGGCCCTTTTGGAGGCACGTATGTGTACACATTCACTGAACTAGATGTTAGTGGCTGAGCTGTGCAGATTGTCAGTTATGTTCATTCTGCTTCAGATCTGTCCCGAGCCAATGGCACAGTGGGAAAGATTGTGAAGCAGGGTTCTGTGGGTGAATTTGGTTTGTAATGTTCCACTTCGCTCTGTTCAGTGGAAAAAAGTGTCATTGTGCAATATGACAGATACTATATTCTTTGTAAATAAAATACCAAATGGATTAGAACAAGTGTGTCTAACAATATGAGGCATGCACTAATCCAAATACCAGGGGAAAAAACCCCAAATTTAAATATATATATATGGAAGTAGAAAAAGCTTAAGATATAGCACCAACGGCATTATCTCCTTTACAAGTTTGTTCAAAATCTCTCACGTGACAGCTGAGATAAAACATCATGTCCATATGTCTTATTTGCCTCTGAAAAATTAGAGATTACCTTGTCTTGGACCAGAAATAAAAATTGTATGGCAAGTTGCATTATCAGGAATTAGAAACAGAAAAATTGTACACAAATAGCTGTAAAATATCAGCTATTTCATATTAAGCTCCATAGTTAATATTTTATGTTTCTAGTTCCTGTGTTCCAGTGCCTATGCATGTGAATAATACTCCTTTACCTGAATTAATTTCCTTTGTAATTTCAGTAAGTATTACTTTATAGTTTTTCTATGCCACAAAATAAAACGGGTATCTATATTCTATATATAATTCACAATTTTGTACGTATATCTCTCCTCTCATTCATTTGCATATCAGGTAAAATAAATTATAATTTAAATCTCTGGTGAAATTTATTTACATTGTAATTATTAACATTCTCTTTGAACTCCCTGTAATTCTTCTTCTTTTTGCTTATTCTGACATAGAACAACAGGTATTAACCAGAATCTAAGAAGTGATGGTGAACAACCAATATGAAAATACTAATGAATCATAAAATTTTTTACATTGGAAAAATTCTTTAAGATCATTGAGTCCAACCATAAACCTAACACTGACAAGTCGATCATTAAATCATGTCACTAAGCACCACCACATCTACATGTCTTTTAAATACCTCTAGGGATGGCAGCTTCCCTGCTTCCCTGGGAAGCCTGTTCCAGTGCTTTACAACCCTTTCAGGGAAGAAATTCTTCATAAGATCTAATTTAAACTTCCCCTAGTGCAAATTGAGGCCATTTCCTCTTGTCCTCTCGCTTGTCACTTGGGATGACAGACCAATACCCACCTTGCTACAGCCTCCTTTCATGTAGTTGTAGACAGTCAGAAGGTCACCCCTGAGCTTCCTTTTCTCCAGGCTAAACAACAGTAGTTCCTTCAGCTGTTCTTCATGAAACTTGTTCTCTTGTCCCTTCACCAGCTTCATTGCCTTTCTTTGAACATGCTCCAGCACCACAGTGTCTTCCTTGTAGAGAAGGGCCCAAAACTGAACACAGTATTCAAGGTGCAGCCTCACCAGTGGTGAGTGGTGGAAGATCATTTCCCTAGTCCTACTGGCCACACTATTTCTAATAAAAGCCAGGATGCTGTTGGCCTTCTTGGCCATCCAGGAACACTGCTGGCTCAAATTCAGGTTCTTTTCCCCCAGGCAGCTTTCCAACCACTCTTCCACAAACCTGTAGCATTGCATAGGGCTGTTGTAACCCAAGTGAGGGGCCTGGCACTTGTCCTTGTTGAAGCTCATTCTATTGCCCTTGGCCCATTGATCCAGCCTGTACAGATCCCTCCGTAGTGCCTTCCTGCCTTCAAGTAGATCAACACTCCTGCTGAATTTGGTGTTGTCTTGCAAATTTACTGAGGGTGCCCTCAATCCCCTCATCCAGATAATTGATAAAGATATTAAAGACAACAGGCTCCAATCCTGAGCCCTGATGAACACCACTTGTGACTGGCAACCAACTGGATTTAATTCCATTCACCATCACTCTTTGGGCCCAGCCATCCAGCCAGATTTTTATCCAGTGAAATTTGCACCCATAGAAGCCATAAGCAGTCAGTTTCTCCAAGACAATGTCAAAATTTTTACTGAAGTCTAAGTAGACAACATCCATAGCTTTTCCCTTGCCCACTAAGTGGGTCACCTTGTCATAGAAGTATATTAGGTTAGTCAAGCAACACCTGCTTTTCATAAACTGTGAGTGGGTCTGAACACTCCGTTGTCCTGTACATGCCACATGATGGCACTGAAGATGATCAGCTCCATAACCCTCCCTGGCACTGAGGTCAGACTGACAGGTCTGTAGTTCCCTGGATCCTCCTTCTAGCACTTCTTGTAGATGGGGGTCACATTTTCTAACCTCCAGTGAACTGGGACCTTCACAGTTAGCCAGAACTGCTGGTAAATGATGGAAAGTGGCTTGGTGAGCATTTCCACCAGTTCTCTCAGTACCCTTGGGTGGATCTCATCTGGCCCCATATATTTGTGTGTGTGTGAGTGGTGCAGAAGGTCAGTAATCATTTCTTCTTGGCTTATAGGGGCTTCATTCCGCTCCCCTTCCCTGTCATCCCACCGAGGAGACTGAGTATGCTGACAGCCTTTAAGAGTGAGGTCTTAAGTATCTCAACTTTTTCCTCATCCTTTGTCACTGTGTTTCCCCCCATATCCAATCAGGCATGGAGATTCTCCTTAGCTCTCCTTTTGTATTTATGGAAACATTTTTTATTATTTTTTATGGCAGTAGCCAGATTAAATTCTAGTTAGGCTTTCGACCTTGTAATTTTCTCCCTGCATAACCTTACAACATCCTTGTAGTTCTGAGAAGCTTGCCCCTTCTTCCAAGGTCATAAAATCTTCATTTATTTCCTGAGTTCCAGCCGAAGGTCTCTGTTCAGTCAGGCCAGTCCTCTTCCCTCCAGTTTGTCTTTTGGCACAGAAGTACAGCCTGCTCCTGTGCCTTTAAGAGATCCTTCCTGAAGAATATCCAGCCTTCCTGGACTCCTTTGCACTCCAGGACTGGAAACGTATAATGACTATTTAAACAGCCATTTGCTTGATATCCTATTTAAACCACACAGTTGGTTGAAATACTGATGCTAATGGCTATGGTGATAACAACTTTTTTTTTTTAATTGCTAATAAATATAACAATAATAACAATATTCTTTAGTGAAAGCAGTGACTTGGTGGATTATCATTTTACTCTACAGAAAATTAATTATTTCTCGTCTTTCCCATATTTCAACTAGATTCTAATCTCTGTTATGTGCCTTTCACTATATGATTAAGCTTCAAGGGATCTTTTTCCTGAGTTACTCACTCTATCAATATTCTTTTGAAAGTCTTGTGCCATTCATTTATCTTTTATCTACTGCTTTATTGTGAATGAAATATAAAAGACACATTCAAACCACAATCTCCTTTTGAAATACTGTTGGTGAATATGTGAAGATACTCCTATTGTTTTACTAGTTTGTAATTTCAACTATTTTTAAAATTCATACATAAATCCTGATGATCTCTTATTCTTCAGTTGATATCTAAGGCTTAACTTTTTATTGTTTTATCTTCTAATTCTTTAGTATAATAACTACGTTCACAGGAGAGGACAAATCTTTGCTAACATCTGACTTCAAAATTTTTCAGCATTATTTGGTCCTCAGACAATAATTATGAAAACACTATTTTAGATGGAGGCCACTTTGAGACAATTTTTTTCCATAAAAAATCTCAAGTAAAACCCTGTCTCTTCAGATTTGTGAACCTTTAGGATTTATCATACAAGTTGAGTTCATCAAGGTAGTCCATATATAATTAAACCTCATTTACTGAAGGAAATTTGGCACTCAAGTGTTACAATATCAGAAGTAGCAGCTCTAGTCAGTTGATGGAGCTTCATGAAAGGTATCTGCATTGAAAGTACACCTATTCCTACACCTATTTCAGTAAATAGTACCAAAATACTTTCCTGGGCTCAAACACTTAATAATCTCTACTGTTATTTCATAGTCCCTGGCATGATTTCATTCTAAGGCAACTCACCCCTTTCCAAAGATTAGCTGAGTACAACTCAGCAGTAAGTATGGGCAAAACACTCGTTTCCTGAAGTCTTCTTGGAGATGACTACTTTTTCCATTATTCAGCCTCAGGGCCAGAGAACAGTTACAGGCACAATGAATTGAGTAGTCTAGGTGGAGATGCAGGCCCTTGTTCAGAGACAAAT
Organism: Coracias cyanogaster; assembly: GCA_033124195.1. NCBI lineage: Eukaryota > Metazoa > Chordata > Aves > Coraciiformes > Coraciidae > Coracias > Coracias cyanogaster. The sequence goes on along the minus strand of JAVSBS010002766.1, from coordinate 12,554 downwards.
AGATGCCTCCTCAAGACAATTCACCTTTTTCTTAGGTAGATATGTGGGACTGCTTTATCCAGCCTACTTCAAAATCAGTGTATTTTTCTCTGTTGATGGTAAGGGTATTATAGGAAGGCTCAATCAGACATATCTAGCTTTTAAGTGAATAAATCTAGGTGTAAATAATATTATCTGATCTCTGATTCTTCAGAATTACGTAAAACATGCACTTTCATAAATCTGATTTTTAGCAGTATCTGCAACTGGTTCAGTCTCTTTGTTCCTTTTTTGAACACCGAGGGAAAAAATTAAATCTAGAGTTAAGTATAATGGATTTAGTGGTGATCTGGCAGTGTTGACTTAACGGTCGGACTTGGTGATCTTAATGGTCTCTTCCAACCAAAATGATCTTATGATTTTATGAACTCCCTATTTTTGTAAATTACCTTTGTATTTAACACAAAGCATCTTAACTTTGTAAACCACTTCATGAAGAGTTTATTATTTAGAATATTTGGCCTAGTTTTAAAGTTTTTTAATCATCATGCTAAAGTGTTTTGCTTTGAAGATTAATAATACAGAACTTATAATGTGTTAAGTAAATATTAAAGAGGTGTAAGCTTTTTATGTCTTTTACAACCATGTTAAATACCTAATGTGTGAGTGTTTCTTTACGACTTCTTTACAGGTAGAACTTGTGGATTTTTTACTTACGTTGATGCATTTACTCTTCAAAGGTTTTGTTTAAGAAATAGCTATATACAGAATAAATTCATATGCATTACTAACTGAAAGCAATGTTTAAAAAAAGCCTTAGGAAAAATGCAGTCCTTTATGCACGCATTGAATAACTCAGATATGTCTTCTACATAGCAGTGTATCTTATCACACATCTTACCACAGACTAATAAATAGTATAGAGAGAGTCTATATGATTTTCAATATATGATTATAAAATATCATGATTATCCTACAGGACAGCAATTGAAAAATTTTTGTTTGTTGGGTTTTTTTTTTGTTTTTCCTGAGTTATCAATTTTGAAATCCTCTGTAAACTCATATAAAAACTCTTTACACACTTGGGTCAGGATTTTTTAAAAAATCAGTCTTATCTAGAACAAGAATGCTTGAGAGAATTTCTAGAAAAATATTTTCATCTGACTTTTCCAAACTCTAGTTTTCTAAGAGCTTCTCTGAGCAGCTTATAGAATAAACAATAAATTTCCAAAATAATGAAGAGTTAATCAGCTATTTCAGTGGTCAAATGTTGCCCGATTATGAAAAATATAATGGAAAAAAAAATCAGTAGAAGAAACAAGAATTCATGGGGATTTTTACAATTTGTGATAACTTTTACCATCAGAAATGTGAGTTTTCAGAGATTCTCCTTTAAGAAAAATCACAGAATAACAGAATGATTGAAGTTGGGAAGTACTTCTGGAAGTCATCAGGTCCAATACCCCTGCACAACCAGGGCTGCTCAGAGCTGAGTTGCCTAGAATCGTGTCCAGACTTTTTTTTCTTAAGATCTCCAAAGATTGAGACTCCACAGCCTCTCTGGACAGCCTGTACATGTGTTCAGTTACCCTAACAGTTAAAAAGTGGTTCCTTTTTGCCTATTTGTAAGTAGTTAATAAGGCATTATGGACATGATTTGTCTATGTGTCCTCTTCAGTTAGCAGGTATTCAGACATGGAGGTCACTGGAGAGTGACAGGAGTCATGCTATTAAGGGTGTAATTATGCTGTCTTTCCCAGAAACCCTGAAATTAGGCTAGTAGATATAATTTGGGCTTTCTGCTGAGGTTTTGTTACAAAGTCACTGAATTAGGGCAGGATTTCTGTGAACTAGAAGTTGACAGAAGATGACAGTTGATGAAAAAGTTGACAGCGAGTAGTAGTTATCTATTATTAATTCTACATTTCTTCCAATAGTTTGAGTGCAGCAGACAGATTGGGAACCTGACTGATGTTTCTTGTCCAGTGTGTCTGTTGGATGTTAGATAGCTCATGTGTCTTTTGTTAATTCCAAGTTGTAATCAAGAAAGTTTCTGATGAAGTGAAAGAAGTTAACCCAGACCAGTGAATTAAAAGACAAAGAAAAATTTCCCAGCACAGTATTTTTTGTAACAGAGATATGCAAATATTACTTTATTGGTCTAGGATTATAAATCACAGGATCTGAAAATTGTAGCTAGTCAAGATTTCAATAGATGAGAAATCTTGATATATTATTTAGCTATCTGCTGCAGAATACACAGAATTTAACAAACTGACTACACATATAATTTTAAATCCAAACACCTACCTTTTTTTTTTTTCCTTTTCCCCTGAAGAACCCCGGTAAAATTCAGAATCATTTCTCTTTATTATTGTGATAAAAGTTTGGTAGTTCTTTTATCATCTGACCTAAATCTGCTTAGTACAAATAAGAACTTTCTAAATAGAATCTGAGAAATTAAAGAGAATTAACAAAATTCCTATAAACATCTGCTTTAAAATCTGTATTCTCATCTTGAAAAATACTCTCATTAACTTATAGTACAGGCAGAGAACACATTTTCCTGATTTATTTAATTATTTCTTTATATTACAAAAATAACCAAGGGTATATTCGTAATTCTTTTTTATAGTGAAAAGTTAATGATAGTGTTACATGTTGTCCAGTTAGCCACCAAGTGGAGCTCTAACCTAGGAAAAGAGTTAATCATTTTATAACCAGTGTAAATGTCAACAGCAGTTTTTTATCCATCAAGCTAAAGTGAAAGAAAGAAAGAAAAAAAAGCCAGCTGCACCCTGTGCCAATTACACCTGCTTTATGTCTTCAAAATTGGTTTTGTCTGTAACTCACAGTTACAGTCAAGTGCTGTAAAAATAAATCTCATTGCAGGCAAAGCAGAACAGTGATTCAAATTAACATGGAATTATACTGCAATAGACTGATGATTTTACTTCAAAGCAATTATAGTTAATGAAAACGATGCTCAATCTCTCAAGTGCTCTGTGTTCATGGATTCAAGTTACAGATAAAAGAAACTGACTTATAAATTGTACAATGATTAAAAGAACTGTGTAAATCCTTAATAATATGCATTTAATTGCCCTGATTAGATTGAGGGAGACTTCTAGCTACATTTGAAAGTTGGATGACCTATTTTAGAGGACCATCTAATGTTTAAATAAACTGGGGCAAATTCTAATGATTGACATTCATACAAAGAATTGTTATGGGTTGATTAGTTGGACGATTGTCTTTATAATATGTTCTTATGTCTATTTAAAATTATATTTGAAACTGAATTGCTGACTTAATGTGTGTAATACAGTGCATTGCATTTTAATTGCTGTTGGTTTTTAGCTTTATTTATTTCTTCGTTTTGTTTGTCCAGAAAAGTTCTGCTTACTTTACCTGATTTCTTTTAGCTTCTTCCATGGGCAAACAATATTCTGTCATTTTTACTCTATACCCATGTGGGGATAGGACTTGGAAGAGCTTCTGACTTCCCAGGTAAATTTGTGCACCTCAGTCAACTTCTAATGCATATACACTTACTCCCATCTCTTCTTCTTCCCTTCTGCTGACATACTTACTCTCTCTGAAGGCAATACTGAGGTTGTGCCTCACAAAAAGCCACGGTGCTATAGTTGTCCCATTGTGGGCAAGTGGGAGACTACAACTAAGGACAATGAACAGAGCAAACCTATTCTGCAGGATGTGTGCATATCACACAGGTACATATGGACATACATCTGTGTAATTCTTAATGATTATCAGCCTGGACTAATCTACAAATAGGGTAAGCAGTGTGGGAGGCAGGCATCAAAGAGGCTCGAAGTCTATACTGGAGAGACTAGAGGGTGTGCAAATTGGCTACTAAGGGGACCAGAATGTCCAGGTAGGGTATTGTGGGGCTTGGGGGTTGATGGAGAGATCCATCTGTATTTACTGTCTGTGTGTGAGACAGCTGGAGCTGGGAGGAACTAAGGGCTAGCTACTGGGTATATTGGCTGTCTAAGGACAGTTGTTGTAGGGATCCAGAGGGTGTGTGTACTTATGTGTATGTTTATGTGCACAAGAAGATCCAAACACCTGCAGCAGAAGTGGGGTGCTGGCCCTCAAATGCTTATGTCCCAGGTGTCAACAATGCGGAAACCAAGCATCCAGGGCCGGACAGTGGATATAAACAAACACACTTAGAATCATAGAATGTTTTAGGCTGGAAGGGACCTCTAGAGGTCATCTAGTCCAACCTCCCTATACACTAAGGACATCTACCTAGGTCAGGTTGCTCAAAGCCTCATCGAGTCTGACCTTGAATGACTCCAGGGATGAGGCCTCAACCACCTCTCCGGGCAGCCCATTCCAGTGCTCTGTGACCCTCATGTTAAAGAATTTTTTTCTAATAACCATATTTCATGCAATTCTTTTTATATTCTGAACCAATTATGCTTAAAATAAATAGGGACATAGCTGTTCCTAGTTTAACTTCTCTGATTTCAATGGCTTCATATATTTGATCCATTAATGTAGATTACATGCATATTATAACATGTTTTAATATCTTATATCTATTTTAATACCAATTAAACAAACAATTTACATTTAACATTAATTTTTAAAGTAATAATATTTAGGTCATTTTCCTTAAAACTTATATCTAAATTGAACTTATAGAACTGGCAAGAGAACAGCTACACTTCTAATTCCATTCACTCTGAGGTGGAGAAAAACCCTGAACATCTAAATATAATTGTATGCAACATTTCACAGCTTTGAAATCTAATAGTAGATAGTATGAGAAACAGAGACAAAACAGATGGAAGAAGTTTTCATAATGAAAGTTTTACCTTGGACTACACCTTATTCTAGGAAGATAATATCTTCTAAAGCATTGTGATGATTATGATAATAACCTCTACTTAATTGTATTTTCTGTTGGATTAGTGCTTCATAAGAACCTTCCCTAGACCCTTATTCCAGACTGACAGTCATGACTCCATAGCAGCTAACCTAAAATCACAGTAAGAACCTGCTTCCGGAAGACTCACTGTGAAGAAGTCCTGAGACCCATCAGCTGTGCAGCTTGTAGTTTCCTGTGGTAGGCAGCCTAGGATCTGTGAGATTGTTTGCTGACGTGAATCTCTGTATTGCAGAAGCACCAGGAGGCACAGCAACATGCTGCATCCATTCAGATTTTCTGAACATTACTTTCAATTTCCTAATTATTTATGGGAAAATACTTCAAGTAAAATACTGTACCCTTAATGAAGCAAAGTTTTTTATTAAAATTATTTTTCATCAAGTTTCCGCAAATAGCTGTAGTTGGGAGATCTCCAGTTTGTCTCTGTCCTCCATCAGGGTATTATTTCCAATCACTTTGTGATGTATTGATCATAATCAGATTTTTGTAAAATTTCTTGGTTAGCTTTTTTTAGTCATGGGTGCACTAAAGGCAGTTTAAATTAACTGATGACAGCACTGAGACAATTTCAACGGTACAAGGTCCTAGTGCTTTTCTGTTGTCCTTATCCTGAATGAGGCAATCACTGTGCCTGATGGTTTCAAAACTCTGTTACAGATCTCAGATAGATGTAAAGGTAGGAGATGCCGCTTTCCAAGACAGTGAGGACATTTTTGAAGGACTCTAGCACAGGCACGATGCAGGAACAACCACAAAACTATCACTGAAATGCAAAGAGTAAATTTATTCTCATTTCCTCGTGAACTCATTTCTGTGTGAACGAGGGGATCTCCACAGCAGCATGTGGGTGGAGGAACACAAGCAGGCACTGCGGAGCTTGGTCCTTGCTAGAGAGTGAAAAAGCTTTTGAACATGCTGCTTTGTCCTTTATAGCAAGAATTCTTGCAACGGTAGTTTTCCACTGTGCTTGGATCTTTCCCACAGCGGGGCAGAAATCACAAGCATGTTCAATAAAGTGACTCTGAGTCCTTCACAGACATGCGTTATCTAAACACAGATGGTCGACTTGTCAAGTACACAAAGCTAAGCAACTATTAGTGTGATATATGTGTTTTTCAACACCTAAGCTGCAAATCATTTGAGTGTGTTTACAATCCTCCTTGCCAATCCTCCATTATTTTCCCACACCCTGAGAAAATTTATATCCAGGAGATGCTGGAAACATCAGATTATACTATAATACTACAAGCTATGCATCATCACATCATGTAAAACTCCCTAATGTCTTTGCCTTGAAATAAATTGTTGAATAATCATGTATTTTTCAGTGTAAAGATTATCACCACAAGTTCTAAACGTTTCAGTAGAAGTACTAAAGTAATTCCATTCTATGACTATGTAAAGATGATGTTCCTGTGCATTGCCATCAACACTCACGAGATAGTACTCCACAGGCTATAGAAGAGCAGACAGAAGTTCTGTACGACACAGACTCACACACTTGCATCCTTCCAATGATATTGAGCTTGAAAGCGATTTTCAAATTCTTATCCTCTGGAGGTGCAGCAGCTTAACTCTTCCGTGGCTGTTACTTCCACTTCTGCAGAATATTACTTCCATGACCTCCCAAATATATTTCAATAGATTTTTTTTGTTGCTGATTTAGAATGACATGAGTACACATTGCAATTTAACTTAGAGTAAAAAAGACTGTAAATAACTTTTTTTGTGATTTTTTCACATTAAACCCTATTAAAAAAAAAAAAGACAATTATTTTTAACCAAAGACAATGTTCAAATAATAGACAGTATTGGAACATAGAGGAAACAACCTTGGAGTTAACTGTGTTTCTTTGCAGGCTGTGTCCCATTATGGATCTTTTTTCACTGCCCAAACTTAAAATCAGTGTAGGATTTTTGTACCTTTTTTCCTTGCAATTTTTTACCTTGGTGTCTTTTAGCTTGTTTCTGACAATGTGTGATCCAGCACCGGTGATTCCCCTCTCATATTGTTTCCAGTTTAACCAACAAGATTTGCTCAAGGCTTTCGAGAATATGTGAAGGGCTGCAACCTCTCCAATAACTCCACCAGAGAATGGGATGTGGAAAATCTTCTTTTAAAGTTTCACTGACAAAGAAAATGGTATTTCAGAAGTCATAAAGTATTAATATCTGGGCTTGTTGTCTCAGTTCTCAATCAAATCTTCAAATTTTAATTTTCTTCAAAAAGTTTTAACCAGAATTTCAATTTATTTTAATGTTGTCAAGATGTAGTAGGAAGCTATGATCAAATACTCCAGTATTAAGTACTCTCAAATTTATCATGTTAACATTTTCATTAGAGATCAGTGTGTCTAACCATTTAAACTATACTTCTAGATACTGTAAATTATCCCTAGCTATTCTAGTAGATATGACCTCCTGAGCAAGGACATGCTTTATAAACTCACTCAGTTGTAGAAATACTATGAGAGACATTTTATCTCACTGTCCTGGCTTTGACTGACCTTGAGAGCAGATTAATTGTTTGTCCAGTCAGCAAGCCTGCAGGTACAGATGAAAGTCATTCCTAAAATATGTGTGATTCTGTATGCTTTGGAGTTTTTACCATGTTCACAACCCATGTCCACCTTAATGTGCTTGCAGGCATGTACTGGGAAGCTGTCCACAGGCTGCTCACAAGGCTATGGGTCATTACAAATGAAGTATTGAGATAATAATTTTGTCTTCTTCCTCCTTGCAAGGTTATGTGTTAGTTCAGTGCTTTTCTCTGCTGCCTCTACTCTCTTTCTCCTCATCATCCTGTTACTTTGCTTTCTCTAGTGAGTATAGAAGTGTGTGCTGAAGGCAGATTCATGGAATCTGTTTTTAGAAAAAGAGTTACTCCAGCGAATAAAGTAACTGTTTATTGCATATCCCATATTTATACCTAAACTTGAGTTAACTTCATATTAGTGCTTGCCCAAGATTCCTCCATGGTGATGAATGCAGCCTTGAACACAGGAAAGGAACTTGTGTTCTTGTACAGTCTTTGTGTTATACTGTGGGAGTTCTGGCCAATGATGCTGGAAATGAGTAAGTTAAAAAAAAGGGTACAAAACCAGTTTATCTTGTTCCTGCTTTTGCGGGATGCACTTTTTTTTAACATTGAGATGCAATTTAAAAATAGATATTTGCCAGATCTATTACAAGCATAGTGGTAAAGCAAAACAAAATGCATGATTAAAATGTACTTCAGGAAGTGAATATACTGGGCTTAAATAAGTACTGACTAGAAATGTAATCAACACCATTAGTATAAATTCTTTAGGTTCTGAATGATGGCTTACTGTGGATGTACTTCCTACTATCTCTCTAAATAAGGTGTGGCTAGGAAGTGCATATTTACTCACTTAATGTTTCATTTAGGCATTTAGTAGAAGTAGCAGAAAATTAAAAGGATCTTTTCCATTTACTTCAGAAATCTTTGAAGTAGAGCTTTGATTCTCTTGTTTGTATGGATAATAGAAAATTAAGACTACTAGATATTATCACTACAAGTTTTGATTCATGAACAGTAAGATGACTCATATGTTCTTTGATGCTGAAAAGTAATTCATATAGGTTTATAGATTAAAACTATTTTTTGTAGTGCAAGAAAAGCATCTGTGAAACTATCTTCAGAAAACCCTCAGTAGCAGAATTATTCAAAATGATCCATGCTGGAAAAAAAGGAGAGGAAATCTAGCCATATGTTCAGAGATCATTTATTCTGAGTAAGTTAAACAACTTTTCCTTTCCTCAAAACTACTTTATCTCAATTGTAGATCAATTTCATCACTATTTATTTTCAAAAATTTCTACTCATTAAAGGTTTTGGTGGTTCTAATAGTAATAATATACAGCTAATTTCTCTTTCAATGAGGATTCAACAAATTGTCTACAGTGTAACAGTTTGAGCAAATGAAAGATTGAGCTGATTTAGTGACATATCTCCTAGTTCACCTGTTAAAAGCTTAATTTTAACAGCTATTGATTTCCTAAAAAGGAATAAAGAAAAAAGAAAGGAAAGAAGGAAGAAAGAAGGGGGAAAAAAAAAAAAAAAAGGAAAGAAAAAAAAGCAACACTCAATAGTTTTCATGTAGACTTTTTAGATGCCTAATATCTCAATTTTGGATGTTTAAACCAGTTTCATGATTTAAATAATCTCTTGGTGCAGAGACTGGTTTGAGGTCACAAAGGCATAGTGATTTCTGTTGATGTGGTTGTTGATGTGCTTCTCAGTCCTTTTATAGTGTTTCTTAATTTGATCCCTCTGATCAGAGTTGTCCTTGACTAGCTAAGTCCATGTCTGAAGTGCCCTGAACAACAACAAGTTGTTGTCACACCAGCAAAAGGCAGGTATATCACAAAAGGAAACTTACTCTTATGCCTTTTTCTTCCATGGGCATTCTATTTTATTTTTTCTTTAATCACTATTAGTTACAGAGTCCAGAGATCAATTTTGCTTCTTTGAATCCCTGAAATCTGGCATTCTAACTACTGTTAGTCAAATCTGAAAAAGCTAACTGCTTTCACTTCAGTATACCATAAAACAGCATTGTGCTTTAATGATTTAGACTTCTACAGTATTTAAGGTAAAATAACGTTAATATGTACATTTTATCTGATTATTAATACAATTCCCCTTTGCACAATAAGAATAGTTAGACTATACTCAAGCTGAATTTCTGAAGACATCATCTTATGTTAGAGGCTACAGTCACCTGAAAAAAAATTTTGCAGAGGACAATTGGGTGATATGATTGACCATTTTTGTTTGTGCTATCACAACCAGCAAGTAAACTAAACATAAATGTTTAGTTAAAAATAAGCTTCCGCTTCATAGTTTATGAGATTCGAAAAAGTGTTTGAATGAGACCTGAATGAGGAGGAGGGCTGTATCTAATGCATTCTGATGTGGTGTTCTGAAGTGGGACCATGGAGATAAAGGACTAAATTTCTAAGTTATTTGCACTTCCTAAAAGTTGCTTTATAGAGAGGTTTCACTTTATTCATAACTATGAAATGGTTTACACATGCTGAAGTAGTTTTCAAGCAGACTCCAACTGATTTGACACTCTTGGTAGCCTTCTGCAGTCATATAGTTATAGATAGGGGAGTAACTTAAAACTTTGCAGCCCGCTAGTGTCTTTACTACTAGAAGGTAGCAATACTGTGAGAAGTTTGCAGGTACCTTAGACATAAAGACAAAGCTGCAACAGTAATAGTACTCATACTGTTTCAAGTCAGATCTCCCCTTCAGTATCCTCTGAGCACAGATGAAAAGAGGGTGTAGCAGAAAAACTTAACATGTGGGGAGAAGTTTTTGAAAACTCTAATTAGGAACGGGTAGTTAAGGGTTAGTGGACAGAATGAGACAATGATGAAAAGACAAGTTTCATCCTCCATGTTAAAAACTGAGTGGATTATAGAGCACAGTATTTCTCTTCTGCGTGCTGGCCTCTTTAAAAAAAAAAAAAGAGGCTGGACAAGTTCTCTGATTTTTATATAAAAGGCAAACGGATATAGACATGTAAGAGTGAAAGAGACTTCCATTGAAAGAAGCCCAATCTTCCTCTGTCAACAAGAACATAAGATAATATCTTCATTAACTTCATTATGTAGACTTAATGGCTCTGATCCTCCTAAAAACTTATAAAAGAGTTTTTTAGAAACTCACTGCTTTTCTGATTAGACAGTATAATCATACATATGGTGTTTTTTGGTTGTTTTATATCTAGAGTATACAAAATAAAATCAGGACTGTTGCAGTGGTGATTTTATAGCATAAAACTGAAGGACTGTGATGGATACTTAGGGTTGTGGCCTGTGAGTGTATTCAAGCACAAGGATGTTGAAGTGTGTAAGGCAGTATGAGCCTAGATGGCAGCATTCTCTTCTATTGTCTTCTAGGAATTGTCCCTGGAATGAACTGTCCTTAAATCTTCTCCCAGGTTTTATCTCAAAGGTAATCTGTTGCTTAACTCCAAAATCCAACTCTGTACTTAATTAGCTTTTACGTACTTCATGTATTGGGAATGTTCGGCACTTGTGAGACCGCACCTTGAAGACTGTGTCCAGTTTCGGGTGCCACAGTACAAGAAGAACATTGAGGTGCTGGAACGGGTACAGAAAAGGGCAGCAAAGCTGGTGAGGGGTCTGGCGAATATGTTGTATGAGGAGCATCTAAGGGAACAGGGATTGTTTAGCTTGGAGACGAGGAGGCTGAGAGGAGACCTCATGGTTCTCTACAACTACCTAAAAGGAGGTTGTAGTGAGGTTGGCGCTGGTATCTTCTCCCAAGTAACTAGCAACAGGACAAGAGGTAATGGCCTTAAGTTGTGCCAGGGGAGGTTTAGACTGGATATCATGAAGAAGTTCTTTACTGAAAGAGTGATTAGCCATTGGAACAGGCTGCCCAGGGAAGAGGTGGAGTCATCATTCCTGGAGTTGTTAAAAAAAACGGCTTCAAGGCATGGTCTAGGGGTTAGGGAAATGTTTGAAGAAGGTTGGACTAAATGATCTTAAAGGTCTTTTCCAACCTAAATGATTCTGAGATTCTATGATTCAGTGGTGCAGAATACAGGACTGAATCAGGGAACTGAGCTAGCACCAACATATCATAAACTCTGCAAATTACAGGAGATGTGTTTTATTTACAAGTAGGTATTCTAGCCACTGAATCTCATATTGCTTTGTTTTGAAGTGTAGTGTGAAGTATCAGAAAGTATAAATAATGTCATATCCATCATACGAAAAATATTCTCTTCTAAAGCACTCAGAAGTGTCAGACATGGACTTTAAAGATATAGTAGCTTTTTAAGGGATGTAGCAGTGAGTTTTATAGAGGGGAGCTATATTTCTTTAAAATAGATATCATGCACACATGCATACACAGATATTTTGAAACTGGTTATTAAACTGAAGAAAAGAGAAACATAATAAGGAAAAGCATACATTGAGCTACTATTGTTCTGACAGCTTTCTCTTAAATAATAAAACAATCATTATAAAATCCTTCTCTCTTTTTTCCTGTGTAATTGGTGACTAATACATTCATATTTATATTAAAATTTAAAGAAATAACCAAAAAATCCCAACCCCTTAACAATTGATAGTCTTGTTTTTTCCTTTAAAGCAGTAAGACCAACTTCCAAGTCCTGCTTTAAAATGTTAAAAAAATTGAGTGGTGTAGAGTGAGCTTATGCTTTAATTTGAGCAAAAATAAAGGATGTTATGATATTTTTCATTATCCTTCAAGGTTTTTCTCTCCTGATCACCTTCTTTTACATAATTCATGTTATCTCCAAATGAGACATACAGTCCTCATGAACAACGCCAAAATAATGGCAATAAGATAGAAATTGATCAAAACACCTCTGAATCATAGCATTATTTCTCCTTCCTTCTTTCATTTTTTTTTTTTGCTTGCAAAGTGTTTTTATGAGAACTGTTATTTATATCATATACAACTGTGGCAAATGGACCCATTATTTTTGAAATGTCTTTTTAAGTCAGCTAAAAAGAACGATGAATCCCATGAATCATTGGGCAGTCTTCCGGAAACAGGAAATCGGAAGACGGAAGCCGTGTTATCAGACGCGGCAGGCTATAAAAGCTCAAAAGAAAA
>JAVSBS010002765.1:11313-21423 GCA_033124195.1 Coracias cyanogaster | reverse complement strand
CCACCTCCAGACATGGAGCCTCCACCACCTCCAGACATGGAGCCTCTTCTGCCCGAGCTGCTGCCACCTCCAGAACTCATCCCTCCACTCTGGGGGCTACATCTGCCACTGCCAGAGCTGGAGCCCCACCCACCAGAGCTGTGGCCACCTCCAGAGCTTCCACCACCTCCATACCCTTTGCCTCCTCCTCCACCTCCTCCTCCTCCTTTTCCGATGGACCCACCACTGCCAGAGCTGGAGCCCATTCCACCAGAGCTGTGGCCACCTCCAGAGCTTCCACCGCCTCCATATCCTTTGCCTCCTCCTCCTCCGCCTCCTCCTCCTCCACAGATTGACCCTCCGCTGCTAGAGCTCGATCCCATTCCACCAGAGCTGTGGCCACCTCCAGAGCTTCCACCACCTCCATACCCTTTGCCTCCTCCTCCTCCACCTCCTCCTCCTCCTTTTCCGATGGACCCACCACTGCTAGAGCTGGAGCCCATTCCACCTGAGCTGTGGCCACCTCCAGAGCTTCCACCGCCTCCATACCCTTTGCCTCCTCCTCCTCCACAGATGGATCCTCCACTGCCAGAGCTGGATCCCCATCCTCCAGAGCTTCCGCCTTTTCCTCCACCAGAGATCGATCCTTTCCTTCTGTTCTTGGTGGCACTGCCAGAGCTCATTCCACCCTTCACACCTTTCCAACCTCCAGGGCCTACTCCAAAGAGTCCAGTAGCGCTCGCATTGTGGTCAATGACACCTGCAAGAAAAGGAAATGATATCCACATTATCTTTTTCACCTAAATATAGCATGACCTCAGCTGATATATATACTTAGGTATCCCATCATGGTATCCACTCTAATGATCAGGGTCATATATTTGAAAAGGGGCAACAAGGACCTTCATTAGTAGTTCCAAAGTCAGCAGCTCATTGTGGACATATTGATGCACCTACTTCTATTCTTACACAAGGACAACCTTGCTTCTTTTCCCTACGAAACTAAGGTAAGAACTGAGATAGGTTGTCCTGATGGCAGGTGTTAAGTACCACAGGTAAATGGTCTTCAAAAGGCAAAGCAAGTTCTTGAGATACTTACAGATGGTGGCTGGTGAGCCTTGCTGTAGCCTGTGAAGGAAAAGAAACATTGAGATAAAGTATCGAATAGAAATAAATTCTGGCTAGGCTCTATCAGTAAGCCGATGGAAGAGGTCCCCTCTTCCAGGCAACAATTCATCCTGGAGATCTACGTGGTAGATCAAAGAATGGGACACCTGCTTTGCGCATCATCCAAAGATGAATATTTTGTACCTACCTCGTCTCCTCCTCCTCAAGGAGAGATCTATACATGGCTATTTCAATATCCAGGGCCAGTTTCACGTTCAGGAGCTCCTGATAATCATGAAGAAGGCGAGTGAGGTCATCTTTGGCCCGCTCCAGGACATTTTCCAACTCCTGAAGCTTTTGCTGGCCGTCTTTGATGGCAGAGCTTCCACGCTGCTCAGCATCTTTGATGGTTTCTTGGAGACTGTCATTCTGCAGAGGGCACAAACAGACTATGGCCATTTCCCTTCTATGGGACTGGGATTTTCAAACATTTCTGGCAGTCCTTGGAAGGCAAAAGACTTACCTCAACGGCAGAACTCAGAAGAAACATTAGACTGGGTAAATTAACCCAAATTAAATCCAACTGTAGGGATCCAAAACCTAGATCTGCTTCATTTTGAAATGAAAACATCACCTCTAGGCTTGCTCCAAAGGTCAGGCCACATTCTACTGCACCAAGTCCCCAGGTAAAAGTGACTTAAATAATTCAGTCATGTTGGAAAGTACCAGCTTTACCTTTTTCCTTGCAATTTCAATTTCTGGTTGTAGTCTTTGGATGTGCCTGACAAGTTCCTGGATTTCCTTATAGCTGGTCCCCAATTGCTCACGTTGATTTACCCACATGTTCTGAAGGTCCTGGTACTGATGTGCAGAGAAGAGAACAGAGAGGTTTAGTTTCTTTTCCACTGAGCAGACAGACTTGCCTCCTTGTCTTGTTGACATCTACTCACCCTTCCCTGATACATGGCATCTACTTCAGCTTTGCTCCTCTGAGCAATTGTCTCATACTCCTGCCTGACTTCTTCAATGATGCCATCCATGTTCAGGTCTCTATGGTTGTCCATGGACAGGATGACATTAGTGTTGCCAACTACTGTTTGCAGCTGGGACAGCTCCTGCAAGGAAAACGAGATTTGGGATTTTAATAGCCCATGTGAGGAGCCCAGGTCGTGTTATGAGGAAAGAAATGGGACCCTCTGGCCAGGTACCCACTGGAATTTCCCTCCCTGCATCCCCCAGGTCCTATTGTTCCACCACCAGTTTTAATTTTCAAGCATCTCTTCCAGCCTTTGTGACACACCAAACCCCCTGTTCACTCATAGATTAAAAAGGACTTCATAAAATCCATTTTATAAGACCTAAGGCCAAGGATGATCCACTCTCCAGACCAAAAGTCCTGTTCAGACCAAATTTCTGGGAATCTCCAGAAGATACATGCCCTTCAAGACCTGAGGGTAAGTTTTTAATCTGAGCAGCATACTCACAGCTTCATGTAAGCATCTGAGGAACTCCAGCTCCTGCTTCAGTATTTCCACCCGAATATCAAACTCCATTTTTCCCATGTAGGCACTGTCCAGCTCCTGCCAAAAAAGCCACAGAAATATTCGTATTTCTTTGATCACCATTCTCCACTGAAGTGTAATTCTTGCAAGACTTGCTACATTTCTTTAAAACCTTCATTCCTGGAGTTAAATAATGGTTCATGAATCACAGATTTGGTTTGAAAAGCAAGAAAGGGGAAGTTTTTAACTCTTAGAAGAAAAGAAAGGCTTAGAAATGAGACAAATAACTGTGGCAGTAGATGCGTTCCCAGAGGAAATCAAATTGTAGATACGTAGATTTCGTTAATTTTTCTAATAAAAAGTTGTCTAAATCTTCTGTTCTCCTATCTAAGCATCCTACAGACATTAATTAACTCCTAATAATGATGTCCCATCTAGGTCGTGATTGAGAGAATAGAGAAAGACCAGCACCATTTACATCCTCATCACACAAAGGAACGATCCAGTCTCTAGAGGAAATGATTTCTCTCCTGTCTTGCAGCCAAAAGCTCAGGTTTTCCATGACTTCAGCCAGAGGAGAGTTAGACAAAGACCTTGCTTTTGAAACCCTCAGCAGCCATCCAGTGACGGCTTTACTTCTGAGGCTTTGCCTTGGCTCAGAGTCTTGGATTACATCACCTTTTTAAGCTCCACGAACTCCTCTTCTTTAGACGCGCGCTTGTTGATCTCGTCCTCAAACCTGTTGCGGCAGAGAACAGAAGGAGAAAGCTCATCATGGATCTTACTTCTTCAGTCAGGTGGAGCAGGAACCAAAGGGAATCATCCAAAAACCAAGTTTTCATTTAACTGCGATTTCTGGCCACTGCAAAGGCAATTGCCAACCCTCTGCAAAATCATGTCCTAAATTGGCCAACAAAATAGGATAGATCCAGATCCGTTCTAACATCCTTGTAATTCTGAACTAAACTTCCCATTTCTCAGAGCTGTGGACATATATTATCTTTTGGATACCTGGAGATGTTCAAGGCCAGGCTTGATGGGGCTCTGAGCAACCTGATCTACTAAGAGACATCCAATCCATTCTATGATTCTGTGATGTGACGACTCTTCTCAGTTTGACCCCATGTCTCAGCTCTCTCCCTCCTCACTGTCCAGGTTGACCACAACTCCGCAATAACCAACAGGCAGAAGGAGTCCTGGCTTACTCATTGCCTGGGGGAGGAAAAGCATGAAGGAGGACAGGAGAAGAGATGAGTGGGACAGATCTACAGGGCCTTTGATTTTCCTCTTACTATTCTGGGTCCTACCCTCACCAAAACTGCTTTAGTCTTCCAGCATCAAAGGCAAGTCCCACAATGAACCTACTGCAGAGTATCATAGAATCATAGAATCACAGAATCATAGAATGGTTTGGGTTGGAAGGGACCTTCCAAGGTCATCTAGTCCAACCCCTCTGCAGTCAGCAGGGACATCTCTAACTAGGCCAGGTTGCTCAGATGCCCATCAAGCCTGGTCTTGAACATCTCCAGGGATGGGGCCTCCACCACCTCTCTGGGCAACCTGTTCCTCTGATCCACCACTCTCGTAGTAAATTACTTCTTCTTAATGTCTGATCTAAATCTCCCCTTCTCTAGTTTAAAACCATTGCCCCTCATCCTGTCACTACATGCTGTTGTCAACAGCCCCTCCCCGCCTTTCTTGTAGGTCCCAAGATGTTTATGCTCAAAGAGTAGTGCTATGATGGATACAAAACTCTTGAAGGTGTGAAGCTAAGCTCTGCCACCCTAGAACATGATTAGCATTGCCTTGGAAAATTCCAGTATGCTTTTTCCCAGACTTGGGATTATTCACCTCTTTTTATAATCTTCAACGAGCTGGAGCATATTATACGCTTCCGGATCCAGCTGCTCCTTCTGGTTCTGGAGCATTTCCAGCTGCCTCTGCAAGTTGCTGATGTAAGATTGGAAGAAAGAGGTGATATTTCTGCTCTCCTCTGGTCGGGAACTTTGCTGCTGCAGAAGTTCCCATTTGGCCAGCAGAGCCTGGTTCTGCCGCTCAAGACATTGAACCTGAAAGGCAAAGCAGAAGAGGGTCTCAGGTGCTGGGGGAAACGTCGGCATCAGCATCAGTCCCTACAGCGAAACAAATCCTCATTAATATTTCCAGTGAAATAACAGATACAGGTTCATCAGATGGGACTAACACACAAGCCAGCTTCAACTAACAGGGGACAAACCTCTTTCTTCCCCATCTGTCCCATAAGCAGGGTTTTAATGCTGCTTCTCAAAGCCGATACTGAAATCATTGCTGGGTTTTCGTCTCTTAAATGCACAACATTTAGGGGGGATGATTGGGGTGGACTCAGCTGTTTCTCAAGTACCTTAGACACCCAAATACATGAGAAGAGTTAGGCCCCTCTCAGAAAACCATGGACCACTCTCTTCCTAGATATGTCTTGCCTTAGAGAAGGTCAGGAAGACCTATACCATGTAGAGCTGGTGTTTTTGGAAACCAGAGGGACAACAGCTCTTCAGCTGGAGGTTCCAGGTTGTAACCTGGAAGCTAACATCCAGAAGGTTTCACAAAAAACCTGCACCAAGAGTCAAAGACGGTCCCATTTTTCAGGACTAAGTGTGCTTAGAACTTGTGGGTGTAACCAACACCTTTTCTGTAGGGCAATACAAGAAGCCCTTAAGTCTCCACATGTAACAAATAACACAAGCTTCCACTCTACGCAGAGAGACATGTCACCACTCCAAGGCAGGTGTCAGGTCTGTGTGGGCTGACGTGGTTTTGTGCCTGTTTTGCTCCTGTGTCTGTGAGTAGGAAAGAAAGAGAAGCCAAGACTTGAGACAGGTGAAAATATTGTCGCCTAAGCCAAGAAAGAGGCAAAGAAGAAAGACGTGGGTGCCACTGGCCACCTGAAAGAGGCCAGGACCTCCAAGTAAAGGAGCAATTTATTTTGTAATTTGGAGAAATGCAGTATTTTGCTTTGCTTGAGAAAAAGAAACAAGACATCAAGGCTGTCCAAGTCCATCACCCATTTTTCCCTGCTAGCGCCAACAATTCCCAGGCACTAGAATGTTACCAGCCAAACAGAAACCTTTTTTCCTCAAAAGAGAAGAGTTAACGTGTTGGTGACATCCCAGTAGTTTGTTATTGTCCTGCCACAAAACACAGCTCAGGGACATTTAGCCCCGGGATAAGTCTAACTGATTCATGCAGTGGTGTTTATAGTGAGCTATTAAGATCTTCACTCCAGCAGAAGGAAATTGAGCCAACGCTGTGCATTCTGGGGGAGAAGAAGCCATATAAAGGTGTCCCCATGACTCACACAGGCCAAGCAGCACCCCTGAAACCTCCCCCTTCCCAGATAACAAGTAAAGAAGAGATCAGAGGACTCACCTTATCGATGAATGATGCAAATTTGTTGTTGAGCGCCTTAATTTGCTCTTTCTCATCCGAGCGCACTCTCTGGAACTCAGGGTCAACTTGTAGTTGTATGGGCCTCAGCAGGCTGGTGTTGACATGGACCTCCTCGATACCTCTGATAACAGCAGCCTGTCCGAAACCCTGTCCTGCCCCTTGTTCAAAGCCGCTTCTTCCAAGGCCTCCTCCAAGTACCTCCCTGCCTGAAGCTACCACAAAATACCCTCTTCTACCAAAGTCCCTATCAAGGTATCTCCCACCACCAAATCCCAGGAACCTCCCATACCCTCTTCCTTCTCCTCCATAGCCTCCACCAGCAGCAAGGTTCCTAAATCCACCAAGGTTGTGGAGACTTCTGCTGCCATAACCATACCCATACCCATAACTGCTGTATCTTCCATCTCCCCTATTGTCTTCACAATGGATTACAGTAGAAGAACTTCGCCCACTGCCCAATGTGCCACAGTGGGCAGAAGAAGAACTGAAATTCCCATCCCCAAATCTGAGGAAATGGTGGCTCATAGCGTTGCTTTCAGAGCGTTAAAGAGAAGGTGACAGAGCGGGTGGGGAAGGTTGTAAAACAGGAGGAGAAATGAGAGTGAAGGATCCTCAGCTCTTCTGCTGGGGGTGACAGAAGTTCTCCTTTATACCTTCTGGAGGAGGTAGTCCCCATTCCGTGGTAATTAGCAGGTCTGTTAATGTTGTTATTGGGTTTGGTTCATCAGGCAGCAATTAACGGCAGTCTGAAGAGAGGTCAGAGTAAACACCACACACCAGTGGAGGAATTGTGAAATTCCCTAAATCCTGCTTGACTCACGATCTTTGCTCAGATGAGATTTCCTTATCTCCCCAGCCTGCCCTCCATCATTAATTACAGTTCGCCCGGTTATCCGTGCACATTACCATCCTTCTCTCTCAAATTTCTCCACCTCTTTTGGCATTTCATTTCATGAGCCTTGATGTTGTCCTCATATTGACTTGGGGGTGGCTCACCTTGCTTCACTGCATCACCAGGAGGACCTACTACAGAAAGTCTACTGCTCCCTTAGCTTCCCATTCTCTATCTTCTCTCTTTCCCAGTATATCCACCCATGAGTAAATGTTGCTTCTGCAGGGCTGCAGGGAGGCAGCAGATGTTGACAGCTGGTCTTCTTGCTGGTGGCATTAAAGAAAAAAAATCTGCTTTTGGTTCATAAAGTTGAAAGAACATCTAGAAAACAACAAAAAAAGGAAACCTCCCTGTATCAATTTTGGCTTTAAATAAATGGATACAGAGTTTTAAATGGAAAAAAGGAAGCTCTGAGAAAAACTTTAATCAAATAAACCAAACATTTAACTGTTAAAGATGAAGATGAGGTCACCCTAGGGAACAGATGACCCATCACTCCCATAACCTAGGACTTCTACTCTTGGCTGCTCCTGCTGCTCCACATGGGATTAGTTAGACCATGAACCAAAACAACCTGTTTGTGGGTTGTTGTTTTTTAAAAGGCATCACCACTGGAGCACTGAGATAGCAAATACAGAGCTAGGCTCCAAGGTTCTCCACCAGATTCTCCCACTGAGCACCTGCCTGATCCATCCCTCCTTCCTCTCCCCATCTCTGTGCAAGGCTCTGTCTTTCCAGTCTGAGCACACTCCGGTGCAAGGCTCAACGGCCATGGAGGTGTTCAAGGCCAGGCTGGATGGAGCTTTGAGCAACCTGGTCTAGTGGGAGTGGTCCCTGTCATGGCAGGGGGGTTGGAACTAGATGATCTCTGAGGTCCCTTCCAACCCAAACCATTCTATGATTCTATCACTCATTAAAAAGCATTTGGGAGCCAAGTCCTGCTCCTAACAATGCCACTGAGAGTCTTCAGCCTTTACTGATATCTCTAGAAGACAACTAGGATCTGATACACTGTCCCCAAAAGCCTAGTGAAACAATTTCCACATGCCAAGCACATCCCTTTGTCCCCTACACAACGTTAGGAGGAGCTGGGCTTCACCTAGAGGGGATGTTCCTCCTTCCAAAAGTGCTGGATAAAGCCACACCGTGAACTCTTCAGTTGTATAGAGGTTATGTGGTCATGGCTTCACAACCCTCTGGCTCCATTTGGAAAGTGCCTCGTAAATCCCCTAAATGAAAGGTTTGTCTGGAGAGGTCATCAGGGCAGCTGTTATTAGACCAGCTGAAGTATCTCGAGGTGGACAAGCTTTTGAATGCTTAGTGACCAGATGAAGGGCTTTTCCCAGAAGTAGACACCGTAGACAACCCCATGGAAAGCACTACTTCCCCCTGCCAAACTTTGTCTCTTACAGTCTTACACCAGGAATGAGCTACTGGTAACCCAGACCTCCCATTTGTGTTCCTTTTTTTGTAATTAAACTTCACCAGTTACCTAAATTTTACCAAGAATTTAACCCAAATTTCCCACTAAATTTCTGCTTTTTATATACTTGTATAAAAATCTGCCTTGGGCTGAGAATTCTAAGTCCCACTGGAAAGAGTAATTAAGATGAACAGAAAAAAAAGTGTCATGACCATAATTTTTAAAGTGAGTGGGGAGAAAAATCTGGAAACATCCATTTCCAGACATCTGGGGAAGGTTTTCCAAAGAATTAGGATATTACACAAAAATCTTTCCTGTTTTAGTTGGGCTCAATGATTTCCAGATGCTGGTGCATCTCCAGAGAAACCAACGTCAATTGTCCTCCTTCACTCCTGTATTTTAGTCAAGACGCTTTCAGAACCATATCCACTCCTGCCAAATTCTGTGTAGGACAAACTCTGAACAACACTGAGACTGAAACTCCCGTGTGACCTTGGAGCCATTATTAGGCTCAGGTGAAGATTAGGAGGACAATACATGACTTCCTGTCAGGAGGAGGTGAGACTCTATGGACACGATCCAGCATTTGCCTTGTGAGGCCTGAGCTAAAACATCCCTTTATTTGCCTTAACTAACGATTGGCAACATGCAGAAGACCTTTAAAAGGGTCACAGTTGTTCACCTCTCTGTGGAGTTTGTGAACGACAGCTTTGGGTACAATTCATCTTCATCCTCACTCTTCATTTCAAGAGAGGCTCGGTCCAATGCACGCTGCAATCTAAAGATCATCCACGTGGGTCTTGGAAGGAAGTGTTATGTCCTAGAGAAGGGAACACCCTCAGACCAAACAAGCCATCACCACGTGGATCAACGCTTAGAGAGGTATCTGTCCAAAAAATCACTGCCCCAAACACATCAGCACGCTGCGTGAAGCAAACCAGGTGGCAATTCATCCAGGACCACTGCGTTGACCTCTGAGGCAGCCATGTCCTGCTGGAGAAGGCCTTCTGCCAACCCTGCATGAGAAGAGCAGCCATCCTCCCCCACGTGCCACATAATCCAGAGCACAGTGTGTAGGCTGCTGTTGTGAACATCGCTGGCACCAGCTCAGCCTTGACACAACAGGCCAAGCCACACCCGAACCTGTTGAGCTGGCTCCAGAAGCAGCGATGCATCCAGAGAGATGTTCGCGCATTCTGCAGATGAAGAGGGAGCTTCCTGTGACACCGTCCTCTTCCCTACAATGAGTTGGGTCTTGCATGTGCCTGGGTAGCTTCTGCTCTGATCCTTTAAAAGCCACACCAAGATGGTTACCAACATGCAGGGACCAAGAGGACCACAGGTTCCACCAGCATCCTTACTACAGAGATGGGTTATCACAGAAGCTACCAGGGAGCGAACATCTTCTGCGGCTTTTCAGATAGTCACATGGTCAACTTGGCTTTTTGGTTTTGGGGATTTTTAGGATAAATTTAAATTGCGTCCCCGAAGTTTTTCATGTCAAATTGACTGCCTGGGTGCTTCTGTAGCTGTTAGAGCAAGCACAGAACATCCACATGTTGTTCCTCCCATCCAGAACAGTCTGTGAAGCAGGTGATGATGTTCTTACCATCTGGAGAAGCCTCTGAGACAGGTGACATGAGTGTGTCTTTCTGGATGCTCTCATTTCCCTTGATGGACCATAAAGGAACCTCTCTTACAAAGACAAAGACAGGCTGAGAGAGTTGGGATAGTTCAGCCTGCAGAAAAGAAGGCTCCAGGGAGACCTCATTGTCGCCTTC
>JAVSBS010002757.1:0-11470 GCA_033124195.1 Coracias cyanogaster | reverse complement strand
GTTTGTGCCTTGCTCTGCCCAGATATCAGCCAGGTACGTGCTGTTCTAATCACTGCTGGTGCCTTTCCCTGGATTTGGCTCCTGAAGTTCTGGTGCCAGATAAATACGCTGTGGTACAGAAAACTCATCTGATCTTCCTGGAGCTGGGGATTAAGTTCCTTTGACTTGTGTGGGAATAGCTCAGAACTGGGAATAGCTCAGAACCGGTATTTGCTGCTGAGGAGGCACAAAGACACGGCCTACGTTTTCTTCTGGGTATAACAAGTAGTGCCCTAAAGGCCAAGGGGTGGTGGAGGGCAGGCAGGAGCAGTCAGTGCTCAGTGGGACCCCAGACCAGCAGCAGAGCCAGGCCCGGGTGTGCAGCACCCCGCTCCCATCTCACCGTCCTCTCTCTGCTCCCCCAAGCATGATGTCCTCCAGCTTCTCCAGCCCCCGCGCCGCCCCGCCGAGCCGAGGCACCGGCTGTCCTGGCCGCACTTGGGACCTGCAAGGAGAGCTCTACAGGCTGTCAGCAGTGAGGTTTGCAGTTCCCAGCCCCTGTGCCCGGGGACACAGACCAGGGCATTACCTGCACCAGGCACCGCTCGCCCGTCGGTGTCCCTTGTGCTGTGAAAAGGCTTCGTGGGAAGCTGCATCCTGCCAGGCAAATCCAGTGAGACGTGTCACCGGGAGAAGCCTGGCAGGGGGGTGCAGCCCCTCGGCCACAGGGACGCTTAATCCTTCAATGCCCCCCCATTATGCGCGCAAACTCACCTCCCATGGGGAAAATAATAAACACCGACCAAACCTGCTGAGAAGTGGAATTCCCTTTTAGTGACAGACCAGGCGAAGGGGGGAGTGAAGCCTGCTGAGCTGGAGGTGGGCAGGGGAATGCCCAGCAAAGCCCGTGTGTGCAAGACAAAGGTTCAGCAGGAACCCCGCCTATGGGTTCTGAACCACTAACAATCGATTTATTATTTTTTCCCCATTCCGTGCTTGTTCCTTAATATCCTGCTCTCTGTCTCCCGGGGACGGCGCACAGGAGATGAAAGCACAGAAAACCAAACAAGCCATTGGTGGTGCTCACTCAATTGATTTTTACACAAAATTTGCCTTCACGCGCGAAGGATGGAAAAATGATCCCATTAATAATGAATAACAAAAACAAATGCAGGGAGGAAATCAATAGAAGCACATCTGAGATCCCGGGAGCTGTGGGGAGCGGGGAGCCCCCAGAAGTACTAAATCACGTGGGGAGGGGGAGAGGGGGGCGAGGGCCTCGGGACGGGACTCGCGAGGACACCCGGCACTGGTGGGTTTGGGTGGGATGGGGCTGGTTGGGAGGGGGGCAGGTCGGGATGTCTGCCCAGCGGGGCAGGATTCGTCCTCCCGCATCCTGTGGGAGCTGTAGAGCCCCACAGGGGGTCCCGGCTCCTGGCTGCCCCCGCAAACGGGGGTGCAGAGCAGCTCCTGCACACGGCGGGGGCACTCGGGGCTGCCCGAAGGAGGCAGCCGCTGGCAGGGGGAGCGCAAGCTGGAGCTGGGGCTGCCTTTATTTCCCAGAGAAAAGAGGTGATTTTTCAGCTGAAAAAAATCCTGCAGTCTCCTTTTTCTCCACAACTCCCCCCCTCCAAGGTTTCTCTTCTCCCGAGTCTGCGAGGAGGATGTTCACCCTCCCCAGGAGCCGTGTCCGGTTTGGGATGGAGAATGCTTCCTAGGGCAGCAGCTGCTGCTGGAACTGCTCGGTGCCAAGAGCCCAGCCTCTGCCCCGGGCCCCGCGCTTGGGGCCGGTCCCCACGGCTGGGGCGAGAGGTGCCATCGGCACCCCGGAGAGGTGGGTGTCCGGGGGAGGCACGGCCGGGCAGAACGGGCAGCTCTGCACCAGCGCCGAGCAGAAGGAGCTCGTGCCAGTCCTACGGCTTCACTCGTTATTGTCACAGCAGAGACCTGGAGAGCAGTTAAGTGAATTTGTCTGTAACGACACCAGTTGTGCTTTGCAGTTGCCTGGAAATTTTAGATACAAATTTATTCCATCATCAAGACTTTGTTTCTTTAAGCAATTTAGAACTATGCGTGGAGATACCTGTCACAGCATTCTCAACAGAGTTTTACGTGGAGGAGCAAAATGATACGCAGAAGAAAAGGAAACGTTTTGGCTGGTGTTGAATCCAAAGAGAATTTAAAATGTACAATGACGCTACATAAACCTAGATCAGCTATTGTAAAATAACACTAAGCAGCTTCAGCCTGCCGGATGAGAATGAAGCTCCTAAATGCAGCGAGTAAAGCAGAGGTGGTCTCAGAACTGCGGAGCCCCCGCACCCCGCTCTCGGGCGTTGCAGTTCATGGGTGCTCTGGGCCGGCTCGGTGCCCGACACTTGCTCTCAGGGTGGATCGGGAAGGTCCGCGTTGGGCCAGAGCAGGGGCTCCTGGCCATCGTCTGCTGCCAAAGTGGAACGGGCTGCGTGGAAGTGAGCTTCTGTCTCAGCAGCAGGTTTGCTGCCTGTTCTGTCAGGGGCTTCCTGAGGGTTAGTCAGATGTTTCTGGGACATAAATGTGACAGTAGTAAGTTTGGGAATAAATAGCAGTTTTCTAGTGCCTTGTTGTGTCACACCAAGATGTGCAAGAGTCTCCACCAGCCTTACATGTTGCGGGAAACACCAAGTCACTGGGTGCCTGGGGCTGGTGGGTCTGGACCTGTGTTGGGTAGAAACGGGACATCCGAGCTCTGACCTCCCCATCAAGGTTCCCTCTTCCCTTGCTGCCTTGGAGGTTTAAAGCGTGACGTGTTTTCATCCTCTCAAGGGGAGCTGGGAACCAAGAGCCTGACGAGCCGAGTCACCCAGCGCTGCCTGGAGGCTGCGCAGGGACCACGGAGGGCAGGGGGGGTCAGCTCTGCCAGCGCCAGGGTGGCATCCAGCGCTGCGCTGGTCCCGGGACCCGGCACCCCCGGCATCGCCTCCTGCTCTGCCCGATCCTGACACGGGCTGTTAGTTACAAACATTTGCAGAGTGCGATAGCTCTCCGTTCACTCCCTGTCAGGGCAGAAACGCTGGGGCATAAACCAAGGCATCAACCACCAAAAGAGCAAAGGATTTCCGTGGTGCGAGGGCACTGAATAATTCAGCACCCATTTAAAAGTGCAATGTGTTGTAATTTCAGCGGAACCACCTTGGTTTGACTCCCTGCACCCTCGCTCTTGAAGGAGACGCTCCCAGCAGGCAGGTGAGCTGAGGTTGTCTCTCCAGGAGAAGAAGAAGAGGGGAGCAGGTGGGGAGGTTAATCACACTCTCAGCATTTACTTGCTTTTTAAACTTGCATGAGTTTGGAGATCAAAATGGAGAGGGGATGTAGGGCAGACAGATTTGCAGGGAAGCCTTTGATTTTCCTCTTCCTCAGGCTGGTGTGCATAGCTCATGCCTTCTGCGGGTTTACCGGGGCCCTGCTCACCCAGGGCGAGCTCTGCTGCTGGATCCCGACAGCACCGGGAACACTGCCGGAGGGAGGACCATGGCACGGGGATAAATCCCCCCCGGCTGCTCCTCTGGCAGGGGCTGAGAGGCAGCACCCTGGGGAGAAGCATCCTCCAGGGCTGCTGACGCTTGGCTCAATCGAGAGCCGCCCCAGCAGCCCCAAACAGGGTGGATGCGACAGCAGGGACCACCTCGGAGGGACCTTCATCACCACGGCCCCCCCAGCTGCCCTTGCCTGTCCAAGTGGGAGCTGAACCTCCTAAAGACCTGAACGATGTGCACAAAAAGCAAGGTGCTTCCCCGAAGGAGAGGGGAGCACAAGCGTCGCAAGGAGCCTGTGCCCAGCCCGGCTGCACGCAGGAAGCTGCCCTGAGATGCTCTGCACCCGCTGGAGGGTCCTGGGGCAGCTGGGTCCGGTGCTGCTGGGGGTGATGCTCCTTGGTCCAGACCCCTGGGTCTCACAGCCAGGGATCCCACCACCCTCACTTTCACTTCTGGAGCAGTTCTCCGGGCTGAAGAAAGGCGGGAGAAGGTCAGCGTGGGGAGCACATGATCAGCGTCCTGCTTCCCAGGGCTGCCCCACAGCACACGGCCAGGGAGGCAGCTGGATGCTGCAGGGCTCTGGTGTCCTTGGGCTTGCCCGTCTTACTGGTGCTGGCAGGAAGGGCCAAGGAAGGATCGCAGCTGATCCGCAGACAAGCAGTGAGTGGGGCACGCATGGGGGCTGTGGTGTTTATGGCACACAGAAAACATCCCTTTCATCTCCCGTGTTTGAAATCCCGCTCCGGAGCTACCCGCAGGACAGCGCTGCACAGCGCACGCCCAGGTACGCTCTGTAATTCACACAGCAAAAAAACACATAAAAGGATGTTAGGCCCAGAAGACAAACCTGCTACTAAACCAGGAAATTATTTGGGAAGAAGGATTACATTTTCCAGGCCTCTGCGCGATGCGGAGCTAAGGAAGCTTCAGCTGAGCACGCCGTGCTCGCCCATCGTTTGCCAGCGCAGAGTGTTTCCGCAGGTCTCTCCTTCGTGTGCAGTGCGCCCACAGCTCCCCACTAGCCACCCTTGACCAGCTGGGTGCTCAGAGCTGGCACCGACACCTCCCCGGGCCAGAGCCCGAGCCCCATGTCCGCCGTGGTCAGCGCTGGCCCCATGCCCGTCCATAGGACCCCGCTCGGCTCCCTCCCAGCCCCGTGCCGGTGCGATGCTGAGCCCCGGCGCTGAGCTGGCCCCTGAGCTCCGGCCGAGCCTGGTGCCTGCGTGTGCCTCCAGCAGCTCTGCCAGCAGGGACCGGGCCTGTCAAGGGTCTGGGTCAGAGATGATAGTTAAAGTTTGGTATCTCGGTTGTTTCAGAATACATCTGTTTTTCCCCAAATGCCAGAGCAGATCAGCCTGCAGCCGTTATGGCCTGAGTGCAGTTTTCTGCCTATTAAAAAAAAAAGGCAAAACTCAGAGATCCTCCTTTAAGTAATGCGGTGAGAACGTATAAAAGCATCTGAAAAAACATCTGAGCCTCTGCTCATTGTTGCTTGGCTGATTTTCTGCTCTGCGGCCGCCAGGACCTGCAAAGGGGTGGGCAGAGCACGGGGGCTTCCTCCTCAGCACTGCTCCAGCGCTGGTCTGCTCCAGCCATGGCTGGGATGGGCCTTGCCACCTGCGGGGAGGGTCCTTCTGTCACCAGCACGCCCCAGCTCTGGCCGTTCATGGTGCCATGCGCTGCCGTCCCTCCTCGGCTCCTCTCCTCCTGAAGCACCGTGTGCCCTGGAGCGTGCAGGCCTCCCTGGGGTAGCGATGGGAGGTTTAGGGACGGGGAATTTGGGTGGCAATGAGGAATGGGTCTCTCGGATCCCTTTGCTGGGAGAGGAACCCCAGAGACAGTCGCAAATGGGATGGAGATGGAAGAGGAGCTGGGGCCTGGCTCTAAGGAGAGCACCGCTGCGGGGGTTTGACCGAGTGCTGATGCTGCCAAGAGGTTGGAAATGTCTCACAACCCAAAACAACCCCAGTCTAAAGACAGAAGGAAATATTTAGGAAAAATTTTCATGTTTCTTTAAAACGCTGGACTTTTCAAGGAGAGATGTTGTGCTTTTTTTCAATAGCTTTTAAGCAAAGAGGGCAGTGAAGGGACCTGAAATACTTCAGGTAGAGCAAGTGCTTCCCTTCTCAGAGACACTGGAGTGGGAGGGGCTGTTCGCTTCCTCCTTTAATAAGGAAACCTGAAATATTGTAAATCTGGGGTCAGCCCAGGCCAAAGCTGTTTGGAGGAGCAGAGCGGGGGCGATGCGCACAGCCCCGTCCCCCTGCACACGGGGCACGTGAGCCGGTCACGCAGCGTTAGCGGCTCCACGTTGCAGGCGGGTCGGATGCCACGTGCAGGCACTTAACATGGAAAACACATTAGCCCCCACCGAGGAAACCTGAGCAAATTGGCCGTGAGACGTGGTGTCCTGGGATTTAACGCTGATGTCGTTCCCCGGGACGCCATGGCAGAGCCCGAGGAGAGGGTTTGCTCCGGTTCACCAGGCTCCCGGGCAGCGGGACGCCGGATCGGGAGCACCCCCGAGCTGGACAGACCCCATCACCCTGCTGCAGTCCCCACATCCCAGAGCTTCAGCCCCCGAGCAGGGGCTGCTGTGAGTGGCCGCAGATGCCACGGTCCCTGTGCCGCAGCAGCTCCCATCCCACCGCCTCTGCCAGCCTCGTGCCCCCAGGACCAGGCCCACGGACACGGTCCCGGCATCACCGTGACCCTCCCATGCCGCTGCGCGAGCGGGAGAGCGCGTCAGCCCCATCCCTCAGCAGACAGCTTCTGTCCTAAAACTGCCTCATTAAATATTAACCCCAGAGACAGAGCATTTCTGGTCTCTCAGGGAAGGAGGCACATTTTCGATGCTCCCTGGAAGATCTCCTTTCCCAGATACCCCATCACGTGTACGTGCACAAGGCTGGCACATGGCCACCTCAGCCTGCGTGTCCCAACGGGAAGGGACGCAGAGCCATCACCAGGTTGTCCCCTCAGCCAACCCTGCGGCCATTCCCGACGGCTCCCAGCCCTGTTCTCCTGGGGTGATGCTGGTGCAGGGCTACATGGGGGCACTTTGGTGGTCGGGCAGCCCCTGGTCAGCACTCTCTGCCAAATCACGTCTGCACCATGTGCTCTGAGGTTGCTGAGACAGCCCCGAGGAGAGGCCCCCAACAGCATGGGACGGAGACAGGACCTGGAGATGAGCAGAAGTCGTGGTCAGGAGCTGGAGAAGAGCCTCACACGAGTGGAGAAGCACACGAAGCGTCTCCACATTTGTGCCAAGCCCTGAACCGTGCCAGTCTGGAGCCAGGGTCTGTTCCTCAGCACGGGGACTGAGCTGCTTGGCGGTGGGGGCCACGCTCAGCTCTGCAGTGGGGACACACCGGGGACTGAGCCGCCTCCCGGGGCATCGCCCGATGGCAGCCTGTCCCCGGCACCGCGCGGGCCCGTCACGGCTGCAGCAGCGGGAGCGGCGGCAGAGGAAACGGGAGAGCAGCAGCACCTAGGCACATCAATAATTCATAAAATGCCAGCAGCAACAAAGGGAGAGAGGGACCAGAAGCAGGAGAACAGAATATCACAGAGCTTTTTAATGGTCTTTTTCTATTAGTGTCAGCTCTGTGGCTGGTTTCAGGCAGGAGAAGTTTCCCTGGATGCCCCCAGAATTTTGAGACGGGGCTGAGCACGGTCTCCTCAGCCAGAGCCAGCTCCTTGGCCCTGTGGTGGTGGCTGGTGGTGGTCACAGGTCTCTGACACTTTCAGAAGGACTCGCAGGCTGGGGTGGCATGGCCAGCGCATGGTCCCTGCTGGCCAAGGAGCTGCAAGAGATGATGGTGCTGCAGACAGCAGGCAGAGAGGCTGAGCTTGGCTCTGCTGGCTCTGCTCCATCTATAACCTCCAAATGAGCCCGAGTTTGAGCAAAACCCTCTGCTGTGGCTGACTCCAGGCACCTCCACGGGACTCTCACCCATCTCTGCAGCCCTCACCATGGCGGAGCTCCACAGCCCCCTTCCGCTGTGTCAGGGAGGAATCTACAGACTCCCCAGGTACAGCAAAACCAGGATTATTTCATATAAATAAAGGGAAAGCGTTAGGCCCGATCAGGGAGCTGCGTGCCCAGGGCCTGTGTGTGCCAAACGGCAGGGAGGTGACGGATGGGGATGCGCCTTGGTGGGGTTTAACGGTGCCCAGACCCACCTGCTCCCCCACGGCGCCCGACCCATCCTCACCACGGCTGCTGTCCAGCCGCGCCGCCCAGCCGGAGCACGGCACACACACGGTGCTCACGGCCAGTGGAGGGGCATGACGAGCACATGGGGCAGGGGGTGGCCAGCCCCATGATTTCAGCCCCCAGATCCACCTCTGGAGCCCCATCGCAGGGCTCCTGAAGGGCTTAAATAACTTTATCCCCTTCCAGGGCTGCAGAAGCAGAGGGCTGGGTGGTGAGCGGTGTGGTGTGACGCGGTGTGATCATTGCAGCGGGTACCACCAGCGCAAGGGGCTGAACTCCCCACCGCTGGCTCCCCAGGCTTCCTTCAGATGCTCCTTCCTCTGCATTTCCAAAACCAGTAATTACTTAAACCTCACGGAAAAGTACAACCATAAATGCTTGTTTCTGCCCTTAGTTTAATAGCCTAGCAGACAGAAAATATGAAAGGATTGGTCTACAAATAGGTTTGCTGTGAAATGCAATTAGCCAGAGTGAAGCCAATTACCATTTTAATCGTTGCTGTTCTGTGTGAAAAAAATGCACAGGAGAAAAAATGTATGTATTACCAAAACAGTGAGGACTGGAACCCAATCAGAACCACAGCCCGAGCTCTCTGTCCATCTCACTTCCACCTTGCCCATGGCTGAGCCCCCAGGGATCCCCCGTCAGCCCCCGCAGGGCTGCAGGAGGGCTCGGACCAAGGCGGCGTGTGGACGGACGGATGCTCCCTTCTCCGCCCACCTCCCAGCACCGCTGGCCCACTGATGCTGGATGGAGAAGCCAAGGGCCGAGCCGCGGCTGCCTCGCCCACAGCTGCTCTTTCTGGGGAAGCACCTCCAAGGGGTGCCCAGCCCAGCGCGCTGTTGCCCAGCCCTTGTTCCTTTGCCGAAGCTGTGCCACGCTTTTGATAACCGACGGGCTGGCATCAGGCTGAGCCCCGGGCCAGCTCCCGTAGGGACCTTCCCTCCGCAGGGCCCTGCTCCAGGCCCCGAGCACCTCTGCGGGCAGCGGTGAAACGCGAGGGCGAGCGGGGGAAGCGGGGCAGGAGCCCCCCTGCTCTGCTGCCCGGTGCCAGCTCGGGGCTGCCGCCCTCCGACACGGGACCTGGGGGGCTCCCCAGCAGATGCTGGCACTGCAGCAGCCGGGAGGCCCTGCAGACAGCCCAGGGCAAGATTTTTAATTCAGCGTCACACTTCAACCTGAAATCTGAAAAAAATTTAAAAAGAATGACAAGATGTCAGCGGCTCCGAGCCTGCGCAGGCAAAGGGCTGCTGGCAGCTCCCGGCTGGGCGGCGGTGCGGGCACCTGCCCTCGCGGGAGCACCAGGGCTGCGAATCTCTCTGCCAGAGGAAACCAAAGCGCTGAAAATCAGCTTCTGTCGCAGAACTGCAACGAGGAAGAGAAAGGCCACTTGGTTTGGAGCTAGGGAACCCGGCAGATTTGAGAGGGAGTATCCCAAAATGTGCAAAACTTCAGTCCTTCCTGTACACCTGGCAGAGAAGCCAGACCCCGCGAGAAACAGTCCTTTGAAAATGACAGATCTAAACGCTTGAGAGGGTTTACAGTTTAAGAATCACAGAATGCTCCTCCTGGAGCAGCAGCAGCTCAGCACCGTTCCGTGGCAGAGTGGAGCCAGCAGCCACCCCGGAGCGAGGAGCCTGGGGCAGATGGGCAGGAGGGAGAGGGGAACCCCGGCTGCTGCGGGCACCTCAGCAAAAGCCCAAAAGCTGGCCCAAAAGCCATCGCGTTTGCACAACCACAGCAGCAGACCCAGGACCGCTGCCCTTGGTGTAGGTCTGGGTTCCTCTGGAGGGATCTATCTCCCGAGCAGGGGCTTGCTGCCGCTCGGTTCCCCTGAGAGGCACGGCCGGCGGTGCCGTCCCAGCCCGGAGAGCAGCACTGAAGCTTTTGGAGGAGACACATGAGCGGGATTGGAGAGGTCCTGGTCTGCAGCAGCCTCAATGCGGACCTAAACGTGTCCAGGGCCTGCAGCTCATCAGCCCCCAGTTGTATCTGCGCTCCTGGAGCCTGCTCTGCTGGTTATTTAGCAAGAGTCTCCTGAAAACTGTAAACCGTGTTATGAGGGCTCGGATTTTAATGAAATCTAGGGGATGTACGTATTCAGCACAATAAACTGCACTGTTTCCCAAAGCCACGTCCTGCTGAACAGCTAGCTGCCACCGGACTTGTCAAAGTGACTCGCATCTTGCAGCTCACAATTAATTTCTCTTGACAGAATCACCGCCTGAGAATTCCTGGCTGGAATGTTTTGAGGAAATAAAGCGGAGCAGTACGGGGGGGCTGCGGCGCAGCAGCGCGGGGCTCTGCGTGGAACGGGGCCAGCTCTCCCCGAACGCGGGAAGGGGCCCTGCAGACACTCCTATCTGCCAGCCTGTAATTAATAAATTATTGAGACAATCCTGAAACAAGCGGATGAAAAGGGGGATGAAAGATGTCCACGGAAGACAGACAGCCCTGCTGTTTGGGGAGGATCTAAGCTATCATGTCCAAAAAACGTTTTCATCTCCTGCCGTCAGAAAGCGCCGATCGTGCGGTGCTGAGGGATGCAGGGTGGGGGCTCCTCTGCCCTGGCAGAGCAGCCAGGCTCCTCACATCTCGCCGTCGGGGCAGGGCTGGTGGAGGTTGTCCCCAGCTCCTCCCCACAGCTCCTCGGAGGGGGCAAGATGATGGGGAGGACGCTGGTCCCCCAAGCTGCTCGGGGCCAGGAGGGGTGGGGAGACGCTGGGATGGAGCAGGACACGCAGGCACCCAGGGAGCCTCAGCCACCCGCCGAGCTGTCAAAAATCCACACAGCAGCAGTGACTTCAAGCAAAACACATGAATAAAGAAACCGAGCAGAGAAATCAAAGCATGTAAGAGGCTCGCTAGCACAGCACCACCAAAAGGCCCCTTAGTAATTTATTTTTATTTAAGAGACTGCTCTTTCCTTGACAGAGAGGAATGGGAAAAGTGGGATCGCAGCATCAAAGCCATTAGAGACAGTGACATGATGGCTCCGGGAGGCTCCGGGGCCCTCCCTGCAGCAGGAGGGGTGGTGACGTCCCGTGCCCTTGCTGGGGGACAGATCTGCTTCCCTGCTGCCGTGCCTTTTTGTATTTGAAACGTGTAATTCAGCCGCAGGAGCCTTTTCAACAGATTATTTTATACCTCATTATGTCCCCAGTGTAACGGCAGCGCCACAGCTGAGCTCTGTTTCTGCCGCGGGTTATTGGAGGCTTTACCCATAAACGGAGACCTTTCTCAAGTCCTCACCTGGAGAGGGTTTTGCAGGAGTGACGG
Source organism: Coracias cyanogaster (assembly GCA_033124195.1). Taxonomy (NCBI): domain Eukaryota; kingdom Metazoa; phylum Chordata; class Aves; order Coraciiformes; family Coraciidae; genus Coracias; species Coracias cyanogaster. The sequence goes on along the minus strand of JAVSBS010002757.1, from coordinate 478 downwards.
TTCTCCCACCTGCTGAGCGCTTCAGTTACAGGGCCATAAAAAAAACGCAGCAGCGGAGCTGCGAACTGAAAGTGTGTCTCCTTCCCTGACGGGCTGCGCGATGTCTGAGGGGCGAACCCTCAGCTGATGACCTGCCGGCCAGGCTCCCCGGGCAGGCCCGAGGCCCGCCTCTCCAGGGAACCCGCTGAAGCTGCCTCCCGGCCAGGGCTGCGGGCCCAGCCCCACCGCAGCCACCTCCCTGGGGCTCCTCCAGCTGCAGCACCCCGCGGCCGTGCGGGTTTCCCGGAGGCTCCGGGGCAGGGCCTGGCCACGGCCCAGCGGCCTGCCGCTGCAGCTGCGCCTTCAAGGGGCTTCCGCCAGCGGAAGAGAGAGCGGGGAGAGGGCGCGCAGCCGCCGCCTGGGCCCGCGGCCTGTCGCTGCGGGGGATCCCGGGCCGCGGGGAGGCCACCGGGGCCCGGCCCGAGCTCCCCGGGGCGCA